>PVIJ01002450.1:0-161114 GCA_004024925.1 Scalopus aquaticus | reverse complement strand
CGGCGAGAGGGTTCACCAGAGCCAGAGCAGGGAGCAGAACAGGCAGATCAGAAATACACTGCTGAGGGGAGCAGCGGGCGAGGCAGGAGAGGTCTGCCGCGCCATGTGGGATTCTCCCTGGCCGGGCGTCGAACTCGCATCACCGCTGCCGACAGCTCCACAGCGCAGCGCTTAACCGCTGCGCCACCGGGGAGGCCCACTTATTTGAAATTTGATGTATATTTTTTGGTATATCTATAGTTCTTTTCTTTTTATTACTAAATAGTATTTCATTATGTAGACAAGCCACAACTTATTTATCCATTCATCTGTTCAAGATATTTGAATTATTTCCATACCATTACACATAAAATAATTATGAATTAGTTATGTACAAATATTTGTATGGCTATGTACCTTCCGTTTTTCATCTCAGGAGTTGATTGAATAGATCATATTGTCTTAGTGTACTTAACTTTTAAAGAAAGTATTAAACTATATTCTGAAATCGTTGCATCATTTCATATTACAAATGGCAATGCATAAGAGTTCTAGGTGCTTCACATTCTTACCAACACTTATTGTGTTCAAATTTTTAAATTTTAGACTTTTGAATGTGTATGTAGTAGTGGAATTGCATTTCGTATTCCCCAGTGACTAAAGGTAGTGAGGGTATTTTTATGTGCTTATTTATTACCCATGTATCTTTTTGATAAAGTATCTGTTCAAACATTTGACTCGTTTAATGGACAGTATTTCTTATTGCTGAGTTTTGAAGGATCTTTACATATTCTGGAGAAAAGTCTTTTATCCGACATATAGTTTGCGAATATTTTCTTCCAGTCTGTAGGTATCTTACATTCTCCTTTAACAGTGTCTTTGGAAGAGCAGAATGAAGTCCAATTTGTCAACTTTTCTTTCATGTATTATTTTATTAGTGTTATATCTAAGCAGTTGTTTGACCCACATCTACATAATTTTCTCATGTTTTCTTCCAGAAGTTTCATTGTTAAGGTTTTATATTTAGGATTGTAATGCATTTTGAGTTCATTTTTTTTTATGCTTCACATTAAGCTCTGTTTTTTGTTTTTGGTTATGGATACTCAATTATTTCAATATTATATTTTTAAAAGATTATCATGTTCCACTCAATTTTTTAACTTTTGTCAAAACTCAGTTTTGCATATTTGTGGCTCTGTATTAACTATAGTTATAAAATTAGATGCATAGAGATTATTTATTTTATCACTGGAGGCTTAAACCCTTCGATCAGTCCATCTACCGAACCTCAAGACTCTAGCAATTGTAATTTTATTTCTGAGTTCAACATTTAAAAAAAAAAAATCACATATAAGTGAGATCATGCAATATTACCTTTCTTTGTCTTACTAATTTCACTTAATATAGTATCCAGTTTCATTCATGTTGTTCCCATGGTAAGATTTCCTTCATTTTCCTGACTGAATAGTAAGTGAGTGTGTGTGTGTGTGTGTGTGTGTGTGTGTGTGTGTAAGAGAGAGATATATCTTATAAATGTGTCTTTTTTATACTTTTATTTGTCAAGAAAACTTAGTTTTTTTTTCATTTATTGGTTGTTGTGAATAATGTTTTAATAAACATAAAGGTACTTATTTCATTTCCTTTGGATATTACGTACAAGTAGATTGCTGGATTATTTGGTATTTTAATTTTTGAGAAACTCTCATAATATTTTTCATCATGACCATAACAATTTATGTTCCCAACAATAGCATATATGGGTTTCCTTTTCGCCACATCCTTGCCAGCACTTATTATCTGTTGTATACTTGAAGAAAGCGATTCTAACACTTATGAGGTGGTAACTCATTTGATTTTGATGTGCATTTCCCTGGTGGTTGGTGATACTGAACATATTTTCATATACCCTTGCCCATTTATATTTCTTCTTTAGAAAAATGTTTATTCCGACCCTCACCCATGGTTAATCACTCTTTTTTGTTTGTTTATTTTAGATGTTTGAGGGATATTGAGTCATGTGACTCATACTTTTGACATTAATCCCTTATCAGCTATATTCTCTCTCTTTGCAAATATGTTCTCTCTTTTCACATGTTTACTTTTCATTTTGGTGACTGATAAATTGACTGTGCAGAAGCTTCTCAGTTTATTGTACTCTTAGTTTTTTCTTTTTCTTTTTTGTTGCCTGTCTTTTAGATGTCATATAAAAAAAATAATTGTCAAGGCCAACATAAGAGAGCATTTTCCTTATATTTTTCTTCTAGAAATCTTAACATTTCAGGTTTTCATTCAAGTCTTTAACCCATTTACTGTCAATTTTGTGAGTGGTATAAAATAAGGGTCTGGTTTCATTCTTTTGCATGTGGATATTTTTCCACACTAGCTATAGAAGAGACTGCTCTTTACCACTGTGAGTTGTTGGTGGCCTTATAAAAGATTAGTTGATAGGTTGGCTTTTATCTGGGCTCACTACTATTTTTATTGATCTAGGGTGTGTTTTTATGCCAAGACCATATTATGGTCTGATTATTATAATTTTGTTGAAATGAAGAAATAAGATGTTTTCAACTTTGTTCTTCTTTCTTAAGATTTCTTTGGTCATTTTTTTTAGTTCCCTTAAAATGTTTGTATTGTTTTTTCGCTTTCTGTGTGAAATGTCTGTGGAAGTGTAATAGAAATCACATTGAATTTGTAGATCATACTGAGTAGCATGTACATTTTGACAATATTACTTCTTCCAATTCATGAGCAAATAAAATCTTTCTATTTGTTTGGATCTTCCTTAATTTATTCTGGAGCACTGTACCCAATGCCCCGTGAATTATGAAGATTTTCAGTCTGAATGACAGGCAGCCACCATTCCTAGTACATTTTTCTCTAAAATTGTATGGTGTTTCTTTCTCTAGTGTTGTGTAGTTTTTATCCTCAGGTGTGCTAATCAATACTATGATAGATAACCAATAAAGACCCTCTGGATTTTCAGAGTTCTCTCACACTGCAGCACTCTCTTATCTACAGTCTCCATCACCTTTATCTCCCCAGACTGTTAGGTTTCTTCAACTTAAGGAATTTGCTGAGTCTTCCTGGATCTTCCTTCCTGAAATACAACCTAGAAAATTCCCCAAAACTAAAGTTAGGAAAATTGTTGGGCTCACCTCATCTGCTTCCCGTCTTTCAGAAATCACTGTTTTTTATAACCTCATGTCTAGGGTCTTGAAATCCATTGTGTAGTGTGTTTTTCTCTCTTTTTTATTTTGTTTTGGCTTGCTTAATGGAAACAAATTTATTCTCTATCTATTTTGGTTAGAAGGGGGAGTCTTGGCATTTTCTAACATATAGTTAGAACATGACACCTACCTCTATTCAGTAAAGTCATTGTTCATTATCTGTTTTAGATTAAGAAAACAAATATAATCCTCAATATTATCTAATGTTCAAAAGAGAATTTACAACAGTTTTGAGCATTTCATAGAAAGAGATGAAAGGTACCAGATAAGAATTCCAGTCAGAACAAAAATATCTCCATGAAGTGGCTTTTTTGTGGCTCAGCTGGACCCTAGCCACTGGGCACGAATTCTGTGCTGAAACTCTCCCTAGAGCAGCCTGAGTAGGAGCTTCTCTCCCCACCTATAATGTTTGATGTAGCTGGCTTTCTAATGTAAATCAATATAGCCTTTCCAATCTTCTTTTAAAATCCTTTCTACCCACCTCATATAGATTTAAAATGCCTGCTTTCAAAAGAGATAAAAATGGAAACCCCTGATAAAGTGCTGTGTGTGTATGCTCATGTGTTTGTGAGAGAAAGGTTAAAATATACTCTAATTTTTATTTTATATGTATCACAAACTTAAGACTAGAAGAATAACATATTTCATTAATCATTCTTATAACTTGACAAAAAAACTTCTCTGGTTCTAGTTTCCTGAATGTTAGCATCTTTCCCAGTTTTAAAAATTTATTAAGGCTTTTGGATTGGAAGTCTTCCAATCTTTCTGTGTGGCTCTAAAGACATTTTTAGGGGACTGGCAACCTAGAATGGCAGGAAGCATCTCTGTGGGGCATGACAGGAAGACAGGGTCCCTGAGGCCCAGTGCATATTTCCCCTTGGCTCACCACCTGGGAGAGGTGCATCTGTGCTTATGGTCACCTCAGCCCTCTAGTTTAAAGGTAAGACAAGAGTCAGCAGGGGAAGTTTAACTTTGCACTTTCCTGACAATCTGTGAAATAAATTACCCTGACCTGGTCTCTGACACTGAGCTCAGCAGGGATAAAAGTTTTCTTCAGATAAGCAGTCACATGTAGATATGGAGTCAAGAAATCTTTCCTGAGAGGAGCACCTGAGAAGGCAAACAGGATTGTCATCCTCAAAGCTCTCTCACATGTTTTAATTTTGTTTTAATATCTATGTCAAGTTTTTTTTTTTCCCAAAAGAGAACCTTCAAACTAGAAACGGTGAAACAGTATTAGTGAATTTAAATTCATAACAGGAAAGAGAAAATATTATGCATGATGGTAAGACAGCACTTAAATATTTAAAATTCGTGTCTAGGCAGAAACAAATTAAATCCCAGTTTAGTGTAACCATTCATTGACTTGGTAAATAATTATTGAGTGTCTACCAAGTGCCTGCGCTGTTCTAAGTATATGTTCATGCAGCAGGGAGAAAAATAAAGATCTTGTCCTCAAAGTGCTTTTTTTTGTAACTGTGATTGCAAAAGCTTTATCTCAAATCTTTGAAGTGTCATAGGGAATGGGAAACTGGCAGAGAGGAGAAGCCAAATTCCTTTTTAATATTGAAAGGAAATAGCAGAAGCAGAATTCAGAAAACCTATGCCAGTGACAACCATGGGAAATTAGAGACTAATTGAAGTCATTAAAACTAGGAAAAGGTGCTACTATATGCCCACTAAGTCGTAACACAAGCTTGTTTTCCTTTATCATTGATTTATTAGACAAGTAAATCAGAAGAATACTAAGCGCAAATTATAGCTTTCTCTTCAGCAAGTCAGTTCAGTGTTCTGATATTGCTTTGAGTATTGGTAAGATATGCTTAGAAATCACTAAAGCAAAATATATTCATACTATTATTCAATATATTTATACAATTATTCAGATTCATACTATTAATTGTTTTTGGTAATAATACTCTATTAGCTTCAAAATGATCTACAACTATTCCTATGAATAGTTGTCACATCATATGAAATTATTTCCATTTAAATGTTGGATATAAACTTACTTTAAAGCACCAATCACTTAAAAACATTTAATAGTTATTACTGATGCCTATTAATGAGTTAAAATAGACAATTCATGCTTTAAATATCTACATTTTCTCATTAAAAAAAATGGAAAACATACTCAACCATGTTCTCATCATCATCTACACTGTTTCTCTTTATTGTGAATGTTAACAGATAAATGATGTCCCCATAAAGGCTACTGTGCAAGGAGCATTTTGCACATTGTTTAAAACTAGAAAAAATAAAATCATGATATCAAGGGAGTATCTCTGTAAATTATAGCATATCTATATCAATCTATAAAATTACATGCAATTATAATCAAAAGGGAGGTGACATAAATATTGCATGGAGACATCTGAAGAAAATTGAGAAAAAAGTCTTAGGTCAATACAGTGTATAATGCAACAAGCAAAAAGATAAAAGGCGTATGTGTGAATGCAAATGAATAGGGACTAGAAGATGGTGCCTTATCTTTTGATAGTGGTTACCTGTGATGAGAGCAAAGGGAATCAGCACAGAAGTAAATAGGACATTTGTGTGTCGTTTTTTTACTTTGATATTGGCTGATTCTTTTAAACCAAAATACATGTCTGTATTTCAAGAGCGAAAACAGTAAATATTGAAAAATGGAACTTACTTAAATTATTGGGACTTAAAGTAAAAAGTGACATTCTGGACAATTATTGATCAAGAGAAGAGTTATCAATTTGGGTCTTAGAACAATGACAACCAAGAGAAAATGAAGTTTTCCAAACGGAGCTGTCATTTATTTAAAGAGAATAATGAAATACTATTTTCATGATTAAATTTTCTTTAAAAATCTAACATTCCTGTATAAAGAAGCAATTTTGCCATTTTCCATTAGTCTTACTTAAACAATAAGAGCAAATATAGTTACCATAGTTTCTTATTTGTAACCATTTCACATAAAACAATCTAGCTATATTAAAAAGAAGCTTTATTAAGTAACTTCTTTCATATTGTCATCTAATTAATTTGTCTGGAGTGAGCCCCCCCTCCAAATGTAATAAGAGCCTCTCTTCTCCATTTGATATTCAGACAGATTCAGATTCTAACATTGCTGTGATCAAGGTGTTCTCACGCCTACTCCTCTTTTCCTTTTCCCTCCTCCTACTCATCCCTCCCTTCTTTCTCTTCTCTTTCTCCTTCCCCTTCAAATGGTAATTCATTCATTAATTTAATTGCCAGATTAAAATACATAGACTGGATTTGCCCATTACCCACATTAAAGAATCAGCATCAAAATATTTTTTTAAAACATTCTCCTCAAGGAACTCTTTGGTGAGCATGTGCTCAAACTTGGTGTCCCCAGGAATACCTCAACCACTTATTCTAACTTTTATCCTTTCCATTTGATCCATAGCATTTCAGAGACTGAAGGTAGTAAAAATAAAAGTTCTAATGCCAATGAGTCATTCCACTTGAATATAGATATGTTTCAGAGAACTAATTGGTCTTTTCTTAGGGCAATGCCTTTGATGTTACTGGTGTCAAAAATGTCATCCCCTCCTGCTAAAGAGACTTGTATCCCTGTGAACAGGTTACAACTTTTCTGTCTATCTTGGAAAGTTATATCTGTTTTTAAAGAGTCTGTCAGTTTGGTCATAGGTCACTTGAAGCACTTATTTTGTAAATTGCGGGTGTTTTATTCTCTCAGAGGTGTCAAAGCACTTTGTTCTTATTCCTTTCTAAATTTTGCCATGGAAGAAAAAGAGCTGTCATAAATCACCTTCTTTGACTTTCACTGGGTCAGAACTATATCCTTCAACTTCAAGAAACATTTAACTACCACATAGATTTCTTTGTCCTGACAATTATAGAGGAACAGATAAATATATTTTAAATGATGTTAGTATCTATGGGATAAATATATTCTTATCACAGTAATTGTGCGGTGAGGAGAGGGCCGCTCTGTCCCCTTCACTGGGGATGGGAACAAGAGTTCTCCGTTCTCAACACTCCATCGAACACAGACAACACCCAATCTCTTAATGTGCTTGCAACACTGTCATCATGGACCCAAAAGTAGAGAAGGGGGAGTGACTTTCTACATTTGAATGTAACGAGTATTCATCTTGAGTTCCATTATGAACATGTGTGTAAAAAATATTATATTAGCTCAGTAAAAGACAGAAAATGTCTTGAAAAAAAAATATATACACACACACATATATACACACCCATTAAATCTGCCTAAATTTGCATCCCTTGACACAAATCCATTGACAGGCATTACTACATATGACTGAGGTTAAATTTTCAGCTGACTTATTTGACATCAAAATTTAGGTGGAATTCAAGAAGGTGAAGTTATACTTTATCCATGCCAAAAAAACATTTATTGTGTTTCTCCTTTATTTTAAGCACTATTCTAGGGACTAGGAACAGAGTTGAAAGAGAGATAGGCAAAAATCCTTGGCCTCATAGAATATACATTGTGGTGCACACCTATGACTATGGATTGAGAGTCTACTTGTTATATGTCAGAACTGCTTGGGGTTTGTACTCCTTGACAGCATATTTTTGTTAAAATCCAATTATCATCCCTGGACACTAGTTACAATTTTCCTAAGACTCATGGTGCAAAAATAACTGTAGACTGTCAGAACTAATTATGGATTTTGGAAATATAGTGATTATAATGAGTGTAGATATGAATATTACAGAGAACAAAATGCTTTAGAACACTTGGACAATATAGTATGGTAAGTATATGGCTGAAAATAGAACTTGTCAGAATTTTCCTCAAACATTAAATTTTCCATTATTCCTAAAGTACACTAAGAAAGGGGGTAGCACTTAAAGAAATGGTAAAGGTCTATGATTTAGACACAAAATTTCTTTCAAAAATATTGAAATGTCAGAATGTTGCTGGCATTCTGTGGATTATTAAAATCTCTGTTTCTTGGACACATACTTAATTAGCTTCATCTGAGCCAAATAGTGGGATAAGACAATACTATTTTGGATGTTGTGATCTTTTGGAAATACATATTTATGTAGATAGATGGATAGATAGATAGATAGATAGATATTCTGAAAGTCTTCAGTTATTTTTGAACCATGTGTCTTAGGAAACTTATAAATAGTGTCCAGGGATGAAAACTGGAGTTTAACAAAAATATGTTGTCAAGGACTACATATATATACATACATATATACATGCATGCATATGTACATATATACACACATACATATACACATACACACATATATAAATATAAATTTATATATAAATTTATAAAAAAAATATATATATAAATTTATATATAAATTTATATAAATATATATATATATATATAATTTGGAAATGTAGAATATATTCTCAAGATAAAACTCCTGCCATAAGGAAGAGATGATGAAAGTTAATAAGTATTGTAGGGGTGTTGTAGCAAAGACAAATACACAAAGGTTTCCCAGTTATTGAAATATGACTGGAGCACTGTAGTCTCAATGATGACTCATAAAACAGATCATTTAATGATTGTAGATGAATGATTTATCAATTTTAAAGAGAATATCAAACATATGGAAAACTAAAGAATTTTGAGAAAAATGTTCTAAAAACTTACCAAAATCTTACTAAAGCAAAAAGGTAACACAGTATCAACATTCTTACTGGGCTTCAAAGTTTTGGTCCAGAAGATAAAGACTTTTATCTAGTTCTGGTTGATTTCCAACAGTTTTGTTAGGATCTAGGAAAATCCCACTCTGTTTTTGTTTTCCCTATGTGAATATATGGACTCTAACTCTCAACTTCTAATCACTAAAGTCATTAAGGGAGAGATGTAGTTGCTCATGTCCACATTCCAGTGGTTCCAGGCTAAGGTTATGAGATAAGCAGTGTCCCAGATGATGCCAAATAGGGCGGATGAACGTCATGCATAGCAAGTAAAATCTCTGCTTGATACACCAGTGGGATTTGAAGAATCAGGTATAAGTCTTTTCTGTAAGGTTCCTGAGAATTAGTTGTGAAAGCAAAGGAATTCCAGGATCCTAGAAAATGGGTATGCTCCTGAATGTGCCATTCATGTGTTGGTCAAAGGCCAGGATGGGATACTAATGTAGCAGTATTTTAGGCCCTATTAAAGAATCATCAGTCTCACAAAGAAGGTCAATATCATGAAAAGACATTTAACATTCCATGGAATGTCCTATGAGGCAGAACTAATATACTAAGTAACTGATAAAATTGACTTCATAAACCAAATATTGAGTAAAAATGAAAAACAATCTGAGGTAAAGTAGATATTTAAAGTAATAAAGAATATTATGTATAATTACATGAAAACAAATCTGAAATAATGAATAAATTTGGGGAAAAATAAGATGTCCAAATAGTAACAAAATAAAAAAAAGATAAATAATAAAGAATATCACGTATTATAGAATAGCATCATTAGATTACTGTTAGGTCTAGAAAGTATTATGGATGCATACTACCAAAATGTCAGTAAAAATATACTGTGTCTCTTTCTCAACATGCTTCAGCAAATTAAATCCATATATTAAGTTGGGTCAAGTATTCAACTCATTTAATTATGTCAGTATAATCTTGATACTAAACTATGTAGGAAAACAAAATTATAGACACATTTTAAATGAATGTAGATGAAATAAATCTAAATTAACATTAGTTGATCAAAAAGAGCAGGATATTAACAAAACAATGCATTATCATTGAGTGGATTCTATCTTGGAAATACAAAGGTAGTTAATAACAAAGCATCTCTCAATATTTTATAACACATTAATAGAAAAGACCACATACTTTTACATACCCATCTATATATAAGACATTTGAATAATTTCAGTACTTATTTATGATAAAGCCTTTTAGCTTGCAACAAATCTCTAAGAACTAGCCTAGCAAAATTCATTAAAATACAAAATAAAGAACTGAGTAAATGGAGAATTACACTATGCTCATAAATTCAATAATTTAACATCACGAAGTTCGTTTTCTTTGCAAGTGGAAAGGTTTGTAAAAACAAGTGACAAGAACACAACAGTGAAAAAAAACCTACATTTATTTTGCAATACCACATAAATTAACCTTTTAAATAAATATTTAAAAATAAGTGACAATTCAAAGACAAATGAAGGAAAAACAATCCAACGAAATGTGGTGAAACTGGAAGAGGAGGGCACAGAAGACATGAGAATGACAATAAGTAAATAAAACTGGCGAAACCTCACTAATATTTAGAAACAATAAAATTTAAAAGGCCAGTGGAATACCGTTTTCACCTATCAGAGCAAAAAAATTACAGTCTTCCGTTGCGGTGGTGACAAGGCAACGGGGTGCTGATTCTCCGGAGTTGCTGCACTTTGGAATCACCAGGGCGTCTTTAAAAACTCCTAATGCAGGTTCCCGACCCAACAATTTCATTTATTTGATAGTGGCTTTCATGCCTGTGATTTAGCCTTGTGTTGAGAACTATCAGATAGGATGAGCTGTATAATTTTAAATATTCAAAGGGATGTTAGATTAGATTGCTGAATATAAGTCTAATGAAGAACAGGAAGCAGAAGAGAACTGATCCCAGATTGAGCGCTCGTTGTAAGGTCTGTGTAGCCGGTATCATGCAAAATACTTACCATGGATATTCTCATTGGCGCCTTCGCACCCCTCCATTCAGTGTTACTATTATGTTCCTTTTATAGAGGAGGAAAATGAAACTTAGATTAAATAATTTGCCCAAGTCACATTCTGTGCGATAGAACTGTGAATTGAACCCAAAACGTCTAACCTTGCCATGCGTGTATTAGTCTGGAGAAACTTGTTAAATATAGATGGGAGAGACTTTTAAAAATTGACTATTGCATATGGAAAGATATAAGGCCAGTTATACATCAAGTTAATTGAGCTTTATGTGAAAATACTTTATAGAGGAGTTTTCATAAAATACTCAGAAGTGACATAAACTTGAAAAAAATCATATGATGAAAGACATCATAGATTCACAGTTGCTTAATTCATAATTGGTAATTACACCTAAGCTAGATAAAATTTACACATACACATTGTTAAAGAATGAGCATTGTATGTCAAATAACCATGTTATCATGACAAAGTGCTATCTTGCACAAAGTTAAATAATAAACTGTCCCTGTGTTTTTCAGTATACAAATTATTTGGTCCCAAATGGCACTGATAAATTCAAGGAATCTTATTAAATCTAGACCTGACACAATCTCCTTTTAGAAATATATGATATTTAAAATTATGCAAAGTATTTTAGAATAATAAAATAAAATTTACATAAAATATTTAATAGTTCAGGTATTTCTCAAAATCAAATGGTACTTTAATCAAATAATTTCACATTAATGAGATTAATTATTCCAATTTGAAACAATGCCTGTAATTTCTATTACTTTTGAAGAGATGCTAGAGTTTGTTAAAGTGTCTCAATAGTAGGATGGAAAAAACAGTCATTTTCCTTTCAACAATGTTTTACTTTTATTAGGTGAAGGTAAAGCTACAGTATTCTTCATTTTCAGTTTTATATTCAAATTGATTTTTTAAGTTCAAGTACCTGAGACCAAAACTAGGATTCTTAAACTCCGAATTATACAGAAGTTTCTAAATTTGGAACATGTTTTCTTCCTATTTTAGGGATTCTGTTTCATAGATAAATGATAACTTTTATAGCACTTGAACAAAATTACTAATGCCATTTTCAATGATGTTCTTACTACGTTATACCCCTGACACCAAAAGCAATAGTTAGGGCTAAAGCACAGCATAGGTGCTTGTTCTCAGCCTGATCAAACAAGCTTAATTATGACCTCCAGATAAAGGTACTGCCATTAAGCCATTGAATTATCACAGATAAGGCTGAGTCTCCTTTACTGTCTGATGATAAATCACAGCTAACAACAGCAAAGGAGTCAGAGCTCACACAGCTAATCCTTCAGAGGTTTTGGATGGGCTGGTTCTCCTACTGTTTTGCATCTATTTATATTGCACTCAGAACCCCCAAATGGCCTCTGCTTATCTCCAGCTTTAGATAATTTATGCTTTTTGGTGTGTCACCTCACTGGCTGAAGCCGTTATCGGGTATGAGGAGGTTTAGGAAATCGGATCCACTGAAATGCTAATCCTCCTGCCAATTACTACACAAAAACAAGTTTTCTTCACTGATTTGCTTTTGTTTATTTGATACTGCAAATGTGGATTTTATGATTACAGTTTAGGACAATTGTTTAGTTCCAAAACAAAATAAGCATTAAATTTGACAAGCTTCCTCTTTTCAGAAGAGTGGTTGGGCAATTTACACTGATTCAAATGGCCAGATGGTTCTCTCTCTGTTTGTCACTGACTAAATAGATGTGTAAATATTTTTATTTTCATAGAGGGCTGGTCTTGAGAAGAGAATTTGTTGAAACCCCACTCGATGGTGGGCTTCTGCTCCAAGATGCACTCATCCTAATTTAGATTCTTCCATGTGAAGTGTCTTCTCTGTGAAGCTATCTTACACAGAAATATGATGCCTGTCTTGAAATTTCATTAAGATGAAATTTTTTTCATCCTTTACTGCTGTCCAAGTTTTATGAAATCTTATCTCTGAGAATTTTATGAGGTTGTTTGACTAGTAGTTAAATGTATTACTTTCAGCAATATGAAACATTCCTAAATGAGTAACTACCAAGACCATAAAATTCTCATGTGCTTATTAGCATAGTATAATGAAAATTTGAAATGCAAGGTTAGACTGTACTTTCAAACAGAAGAATTAGACTCGTATCTAGCTATTGCTATGCTTTTCTATTTACTTTTCTAAACAAGATTTCTAGCGTTTTAAGGTTTGGGAAGGATGAGGTCACCCACTTGTCATGATTGATCACCAATTATTCAAGTCTTCTTTTGTTGACTACTGAGGCCAGTTATTGAGATAGTAATCTTAGGACTGATAAGGGAAGCTACAAAATTAATTCAACCTTGAGATTCCATTACACTTAGTGTCACCTAATAGAACATTTGATATTTTTAATTCTAGTTAAAGTCTTTCTCCCCAGGCTATTGCTGATGGCAGAAATGATGGAAAAGAAAAATCTCTGACTTTATAACTTTTGCAGTTTTTGTTTCCCTCCAGGTATATTTTAATGTATATCACTTATGTAGGTAGCTTCTCAAAGGGCTCCTTGATTCTTCTCTATAAAAGTAAGGTAGGTGTCTGCATTTTTAAGTTGAAAAATAAAATGTTCATTTTCCCTCAGATGAACACTGCTTCTTTTAAAGGACTTATTTCTGCAAGGTATTCAAAGATATCCCAGTTTTAAAAATCTGAAATAGTTGACCCATGCAATTCCAGAAACTCCTTTCTCCTTTTTAGATGAGATTAAAATTATTAACATATATCTTGAAGATAAATATTAAGTCATTGACCGAGTAGTATAGTTTGTCATTTGTTCTACATTTATTAATAGGCACATTCTTTATGAAATAGTTGTTTGAGTTTTAGTTTGTGTGTTTCCCATCTAACTATGTTTTTGGATATCAATTTAAAATTCCTTGAGTACCAATGGCCACTACTGTGAATTTGCATATTTGTTGTGCTGATATCCAAGGCTGTGGTAACATAACTCATTGCTCTTAATGGAAACACAGTAATCAAACGGAACTGGCAAATTGTTTCTCTATTCTTTCAATAAAGTTTTCACAGAGAAAAGCAAAATCATTGCTCAGTTTTTGGCACAAGTAAATCTTGTAAAAGTAGAGCTGAGATTTTTTTGATTTTAGAAGTAATAATATCTGCTTCCTTTTCGGGCTTTGATGCATAGGTATTTCAAAATGAGTAGCATAAAGGAGACACAGAGTATTCATCTCAATCTATTCAACTCTTTTCTAACATTACAAAACAAATTGAGTAAGCTCCTATGTTACAAGTCCCAGTGCGTAGAATTTCCTTGATTGAATAAAAAGTGAAATAAAACACAATAAAATACAAACAAGAAACAAAATAATGTGCTTTCTTATTGGTAGAAATGTATATTTTTTTACCAGAATGGATGATAAAATAAGTTAAATATAAAAGAGCTTGAGAGTTCCATTTTGCATGACTGTGGAGACTGCTTTTTACAACTTTTTTTTTTTGCTATAAGGACTAGCTTTCCTATACCACCTCTGCTCTCTATTTCCATCTTTTTCTCCTCCCTATTCTCTAAGAGCAATCAATCCTCTTTTGGCATAAACTTTCTACTCTGCTACTGAAGGAGTTCTCCTTTTATGGCACACATTTCTTCTTATCTAAAACATTTTTTTTTTCCTCTCTGATAACATTTCCTTTGCCTTCCTTTTCCCTAACATCCAGCTTTTCAAATCACTTAGCTTGGTTAGCATTCACATATGAACCTCACAATGGTGATGCCTCAAAAATGATTTTATTATCAAACTTATCCTCTCTGTGATAGTAAAGACTTAAGTAAATGAAAAGGAAATTCCGACCTCAATATTAGAAAAGTTAATCATTTAAGGTCTTAAAGTTATTTTTCTGAAAGAATGTGATATCCTTACCACTCATTCTAACAAAAGTCAATGAAAGAAAAAAAATAGGGAGAGAGAGGAAGAAAGGAAAAGAGAGGAGAGATTGGTTTGCAAAACAAATCACAAGATTTAAATGTTCTCTTTTATATGACGTAGATGAACCAATCAGTTGGGTATTTACCATTCAATGATACACACAAGTACTACACTGCAATTTTTCTCCACATGAATTTTGAGTACCTTAGAATCAGTAAAATGACTACCAATGCCTTGTCATTTGCTCTCTAACTTATCCAAACATTTAGAATATTGTCTGAATGACACAATTTAGCTATAAATCATTTTGCACCAGTTCTTAGTTGTTCCATTGTTATGAATTTTGTTTTGAACTCCTTGAGAGTGGAATTGTGTCTTCTTCTTCTCATTTCTTCACAGGGCTGAGAATAGTCTTTGCCTTACAAACATAAGTTATATATATGTATTTGGGGATTGATTGAGATGGAGATTTCAGAGCTGAAGATCAGTGTACAATTGCTTGAAGATGTTCACAAGATTCTCTGAGAGTTTGGGTCAAGAATTATTCATGTTTATAAGAGGATCTAACAGGAATAGCAAGAGAAAGCATGAACTTTGATTTTTCTGAAAAGGCCAAGCAACTATACAATCGGGCCATCGGGAAGGCATCTGTAGAGCTATTTAAGATACATAGTTCCTTTTGTAGCCTGCACAATTTAAACCAGCCAGCACAAATAACCTGAGACAAAATAACTAACTATCATGGATATTTCTTTAGTATTTCTCTGCAGATATTTTTGGTGATTCAAAACAGATCTGTTTTGTGTTATGCAAAAATCTGTGACAATTAGAGTAGACACCTTTAAAAGTATATTTAGTCCAAAGAAATGGAGCAAAAATGGCCATAGTGTGTGGATTTTTGTCAGGAGTATCTGTACCTAGTTGTTTAGAGTTGCAATAATCATAAATTCAAACAAAACCAAATGACCACATGTTGTGGTTTGAGTTAAGCAAACAACGAAGGAAAACATGGAAATCACTAGATATCTATGTAAACTTGCAGTTTGTTTCCTGGTTTATGCACGTGTATTCATGTGAGGTGTTGACTCTGTTTTATGAAAGCTTGCTGAGAAAAAAATATTGGCTTTAGGATTTTATTAGATTTTTTTCAGAGGAAAGAAGTCCAAACCTTTTATAAATCCTGCCAGCCTCTCTAAATCTGTGAAAAATATTAGAATACTCAAGAGCAAAGGTGGAAGTACTTGTGTTTATTTTTCCTCCTATTTTCAACAGGGAAATCTCAAAGGCAAAGACATTTCTTTGTATCGCACGTTCATGTTAGGTACATTGGTATGGAAACAGTCGTTTCTCTGGAGATACTGGTTCCCTTTTTCCAATCTTTCCCAAATTTATTTGCAGGAGGTATCAAGAGAAAGAGCAACCTTGAATGGAGGAAAGGACGAAAATAAAATAAAATAAAAGGCACGGCAAGGCAAGGCAACCTGGGAAAAATGGGGATAGGAAGATGCAAACACCTTGATTGAAGGTTGGCTCTGAAAGGGACTTTAGAAATTTGATATCCTCTAGAACTGCAGTGAACTTAATATAGTATATACACATGTTGATTTTCAATGATACACACCTGAAACTTATATAAAGTTCTCATGCAATGTTACTGCAATTAAAAAAAAGGAAATCTGATATCCTCATTTTATCATTAAAGAAATCGAGGCCCAGAGTCTGTGGGTAACTTAAACATACTCACACAAGTAATCAATTAGTGGCCAATATGGAACTGGATCTCCTTTTCCCCGTTCCTACTTCTAAGCCTTTTCTCCTAAATCAAGTTGTCTTTCTTGTTGCAAGTGATCTGAAAGGGAGAGGAGAGGTCACAGGTTTAGAGTATATTCTAGACTTTCAAACTGCTTTCTCTCAGACACCGGAGCTTTGTCTATTCCTGTCATTGCTGGGAGTAAATATCCAGGCTAATGGTCAAGTCCCATAATTCACTGTAACCTAAAGAAAGTTTGTCTCACAGGCTATTGCAAGCTAAATCTGGATTATTGATAACTGATTGAGTGACCATACACAGATCAGCTAGGGAAGTGAATGGATGCTTGCTCACCCTTAATGAAAGAAGGGACTACGTCGTGTTGTTAAATTACACTATAGTGGGCCTAGATATTGTTCATGACTGGTAGGCAGGTGTTTCGACCTGTTTTTGAGGTAACCTAGGGAGAACATTGTCAGGAGGGAAGGGGTGTTGACAGTGAAGACTTGCCTGAGCATAGTAAGTCAAATGAACTTGTTCCTCATGTTTTTGTGTTCTAAAAGCTTGTGGCTATGGACTGAAAATATGGCATTTTTTGAGGTAGAGAGATATGAAAATATGTAAAAAGTTGCACTGACAAGGCTGTGTGATAGCTAGGAAAGAAGCGTATAGTGAAATCTTTGCACAGCATGCCTAGTCATTTTGGGAGTGATGGGATATTATAATGAGTATTCATCCCCTCTGAACTAAGTGAAGCAGAGCTGACCGAGTCACTGATATTTTAAACATTCAATATCTTAAGTGCCTTGTCTCAAAGGCAATGGAAAGCCAAAAGCTCATAATTACTCATCTTTGTGCCATTAATGTATGATGTTGCTGCATGCTTCCTTTTGATCTTTAAAGCAATGGAGAGGAATGTGCAAAACAGAGCTGTCTCTCCTTGCCTCTGTGAGAATTCAGGCAGCAAGTACATGGTTCCCACTGCTCTGCATTGTAGCTGTGTGCCTGCAAGTACTGACTGGAATGTAACCCAATAAACCTACCGGCAGGAGAAAGAAACAACAGAGCCCTCAACATGCTGGGTTACTTTGGTTTTAAGTTGGAAAGAGATTTTTGGCTAACTGTCAGTATTGAAGAAGTCTAAACAGCCCTCAAATGAAAGAGCGTCATGAAAAAGGAAGTTCCCTTTCAGCTTTTGCCTAACACAATTTTTAGAATGACAGAAATTATACATTGAAACTATGTGAACACACTGGACATCATACTCACCTGCTCATTTGTTTATTAATCTGTTTGCTATCTCTCTGATGATCCACATATTAGAACTTAGTCTACAGTGAAGTCTGGCAGGAGCCTAAAATCAGTATTAAGAGAGCTATAAAATGAGTGCCTATGTTTTCTGTTCCTTGCAAAAAAGAGGTATGTAAAGTAATGGGGGCATCAATTATTTTTCCATTCGAGCAAAATGCTCCTCTCTAAAAAAGGAATCCCTTATTATTGTTTCATGATGTTTCATTGAAAATGACAATGGGGAAAAGAGGAACATAAGATAAGCATCTGTAATGGAGTCTGATGTTTTGATTTTGGGCTGCTTATGGTTTTCCAAACCCACCCTTTTTATCTCTTTTCTTGTCCTGCTTCTAGGAAAATCTGTAAGATGCCTTTGGCACCAGTTATCTTGTGCCAACGGGAAGTTCAAACTACCAAATTGCCTGCCTGTGCATGAAACCCACACCAAGGACCCAGCCACCACACACAATTAACCCCCACGTCATTCGCCCCTTCCTCTCTCTCAATCTTTTGCAAACTTACTTGAAAACCCCCTCTTCTACCCAGAAGACTTCATCGTGTAAGAAACTTTCTCAAACCTCTTCGTGCATGCATGGTGTCACCCATTTCAGTATCTGAACAAAGGTTATTGGGAGTGAAGAACCGATCTTCTCTCCCTTGGGGCAAATCCAAGGTAATACCTAATGTATCCAGGCATCTATAGGGGTTTTATGCAAACTATCAAATGTGATACTCATCACAAACCAATGAAGTAGAAAAACTATTGAGGAAAGAGCAGACTTAATGTTGCACAGTTGCCATTAAATTTGGATCTTACCCCAAAGTCCATACCATTTTACCACAGATATCAGAGAGATTGTTTTTATATGAAACTGCTGGAAGAGTCATGAAAATGTTCAAATAAAGAGTTATATCGTTCACAAAGAATGGTAGTAAAATTGATAAATTCAATAAGAAGTTGCAGATATAATGCAAATGATATGATATCTAATAAACAAGAGAGATACTTCCATCGTGAACTTTTATGGAAGAGAAAGCCTGTTCCAGAAGCCACCAACCAGATTTCCTTCCCCAGGACTGAATTCACATTTGTTAGCCTTCCTGGCAAGGAGATTGATACTACCTTGACTAAACTATATTGGTCATAATTCAGCCTGGAAGAAGGAAGGAATCTTTATGCCAAGTTTCTAAGAGGTTAATCATCTGAAAAAAATCAGGGCTTTGGCACTAAGAAGGAGAGGGGAGTAGGTAAACAATCAACATGTCCATTATTTTATCTTATTCTGCTTTATATGTGCCATGCTCATATACCCTAGAATATTATATTTTTACACATTTATAGCTTATTATTTTTTACTAGCTTGTATCTTCCCAAGGTAAACAATAACAAAGAAGCAATCTAAAGATATCCCTTTCTTCCTCCTCTCAATTATAAGCTATTCATCACCTCTATGTCTGATCATTACTGAGACATATAGCTGACCAGGAATGGGTGGGTTCTTGGCTCAGTTCAGGCTCATCTCATGTGGACCTCTCAATTGACTGAAGAATGGCAACAAAACCTGGAAGAATGGGCACTTGAGTGGTAACCCTGGGGATATGTGGGCTCTGGCACTAACAAAGGTTTATGATCACTCATTTTAAGTGAGTCTAGTCAATTAAATTAGAATTTTGGCTGAGTCTTTCCTGATCTGTACCTGTGAGGATGCAGGGAAAACAGAAAACAAAGATACTACTTAGGGTGTCTCAAGAAGAGGCAGATAGCCTACCATTAAACACATGCCAATATTAAAAAGTAAACAACAGCAACAACAAAAACAACAAAACATAAGCCTTTGGTCTTTCATCTTCTAGAGAGTCCCTGTCCTCAATAAATTCCAGGCACCAGAGCTGAGTAAGTTACTTGAGGAAATAACTGCCTGTCTAAGGGACCATCGCAAACCAGAAAGAAGAGGATCAAGTTGAAATTCAGAATATGTGCTCAGTGACGTATGGGCTATTGAGAAGCTGAATTTAAAAACATAAATAAGGGAAAGAAGAAAGAAAAAATACATTGAATTTATACAACTATAACACATACAGAAACCAAATTCCTCACTTTCAAACAAATTAAATACATTTTAGGGAATAATAATCACTACTGATACTGGATAATTAAAGTACAATAAACATCTCAAAGAACAGAAAATAAAGATAAATCACAAAAAAAAGAGGAAACTGACAACCACTTTAAGAGAAAGAAGAGCTTAAAGAAGAAACAAAAAGGAGGGACTGGAAAGAAGTATAACTAAACAACTTCTAGAAATCAATTTTACTGAACAGAAAATTTTGAATCTAGAAATCAAAAAGACTAAGTTTCATGATGATGTAGTCAGAAGATCTATCCAAGTAAATCCTTATAAAACATGTGAAGTATAAAAACTTTTTAAATGTAAGAAAGGAGAAACAATCAGAATGGCCTGGGCCTTATTATTTGACTCTGGAATCTAGTAAATAATGGGAGATCATCTCCACCACTCAGGGTGGGTGGAGAAAACAGCATGCAAGGAATCCTGTAATCAGTCAATCATTTTCCTGTTAATGAAAAACTCAGTTTGCTATGAAAGTACATTATTCAAGGAAAATGCTTGAGGAAAGATCTGAAACAAAGACAAGTCTTAGCTATAAGAGAGACCACAGCATGTAAGAAGAGGAAATAGTGGTGAGCAATGAAATTTAAAATATGTGAGTTCAGTAGCAACAACATGAGGACCTTTGAAAGCTGTGGGACTCCATGCAAAAACAATCCCTGTACTCACTAATTCCTGTAAATCTAGGAATTGGTAGTGGATATAAGTAAGGTAAGAGAGGCTGAAGCTGTTTTAATGGTCTTGTAGTGGGTCAGAGGCAAAGATCAGAGAAGAAAGAAGGTAGGAAATGCATCCTATGGGTCTCATCCAGTAGTATTAGAAAGAAGATGTAAATAAATAAATAAAGGATCGTGGAGGGAGGGAAAGTATATCTTGGAAAATCTAACAGTAGGGTCAAATGATATGATCATGAGAGAAGGAAAAGACACTGTGATTACTAAAGGAACACAATTAGAGGTGAAACTAAATTAATTTGTTAATGGCTACTGCCATCATCAACTTAGCAATTAGGGGAAATATAGAAATTATATATAATTTTTCACTTAGTTATTATACTTTGTATATTAATGCCACATTTTGATCTGCTAGATATGTTTGATGATGGCTCAAAAGTGATTTTATATTTCAAATACAAAATGGAGGAACCAATACTTCACACAAGATTTGGGTGTATCAAAGGCGCATAGTGCGAAAATTGACTGAACTGTAAAATCATATACTCTATACATTTAATAATCATTTACTCTAAATAATTTTTATTAATTTATAAATTAATTCACACTCCTCTTCTATCTCTAGTGCCCAAATAAGTAAAATAAATGTATTAGTTTCCTAGGATAGCTATAACAAAATATGGTGGCTTAAACAACAGAAATTAATTTTCTTACAGTTCTCAAGGCTTATAGTTGAAGAGCAAGCTATTTACAGAACTGCTTTCTTCTGAGACCCTTATCTTTTGTTTATACATGGTTGTTGTTTTCTGTTATCTTTATGTGGTAAATATCCTCTGTGTAGATCTGTGTCCCAATATCCTCTTATAATATATGGACACCAGTCATATTGCATTAGTCCCTTATTCTGCTTTACCACCTCTTTTTATACTTTCTCTAAATAACCAAATATAGTCACATTCTGAGATACTAGGGTTCTGAACTTCACTTCTGGGGGAGGGAACAATTCAGCCCAAAATAATAAATAAGTAAATAGATTAATTAAAATAAATTTACAACTCCCTTCTGTGGATTTTGAAATGTCCTGAGTTATTAGGTATGGGTTTTCTTTACTCTGCAAATGCTTGTATTTGAAATTTTGATGGAATTGAAGCTTCTTCAGAAAATCCAGGGGAATTTAAAAATCCATTTGAGTATTTTTTTGGGAGTATGTAGGAATGTCAAATTCAAATTTTACTCTATCTATCTATCTATCTATCTATCTATCTATCTATCTATCTATCTATCTATCATCTGCCATTATTTTGAATTAAGTTCCCTAGAGATGCCCCTCTCTTTAGTTTGTCCAACATTCATGTGCAAATTACTCTTCTTTCTTTATCCAGGCAGCATGAAATGTCTTCTGTAGGCACTATCATCTTGAATGAGCAGCCAAAACATAGGGGAAATAAATCACTGAGTACCTGAATGGATTTTGTAAAATGCTATATTGAAGCATAGAGTACATACATAAATGGATCTTTCTATCTTTCTCTATATACATAGCAAAACAGTGGTGCCAAATGCAATATTTTCTTTCATTCTTTCTACTCTCATAATCAGGTGTTTGAAAAAATAAAGGTTTTTTTTTTTCCTTTTTTCCCCTCAGAATTCTGGATGACCAAGAACATGAAGCTTTGATTACAAACTTGAAAATTAAAGAGAATATGTAAAGATATCGGAGTCTTGATACCCAGAAACAGAGAAATTTTCAACAATCCAGTGGGGAGGAAAACAAGTCCTAGAGTAAAGCCTTGGTCCTGGTGAGTGTCTGTGGAATGATTTTGAATCTTGCTTCCTCTAGGAATTGAAAGCATATTGATGTCCTTTGAAATTTCAGATACAATCAATAAAACATGGGTGACCCAAGAACTGTTTCTGGCTCCCATCCCTATAACCTGGTTATCGCAATAATTCCAACATTGTACATGAGACAGAGCAGCAGACAATGCAGAAATTTCCCAAAATTGGCTGTAGAGAAGGGCAGCACGGTACACAAGGGCATGCAAATGCTTCAGCAAAGCCTGTTGCAAGGACAGAGCTAACTCCCTCAAGTCCAGCAGGACTCCTGCCAGAAATTCCCATTGTTTACTGACATTTAGCTCGCTCTCCCTTTGAGTCACTGAGAATGTTTGCTCTTTGAAGATAGGTGAGACAATTGGCTTTCTTTGATCAGGGAAGTGCAAAAATTTATAATATATCTCATTTGTGAGGAAAACATTTACTGCTCGGATGTGAATCTGTCTTTTCTGCCCTGGCAATGGTGGAAACATGTTTAGCTGTCACTGTCAGAAGATGGCGGAACTTCTATCAACCTAGGTCACTGAGGAGAAGAAAAGTCAGTGATAAGACACCAAGGCAGTCGTCTGTTGATCCACTTTGGTAATGTGGCATAAGAAAAGAGGGAACACTTGTTGTTTCAGCACTGATCTTGGGTTGGCAGCACTAGTGGACCTATTGTGGTGGGTTCAACCGGTCATCAAACTGTAAGGCCACCATGTGGCTTTCAGATAAATCTACTGTCTCCTGATAACAGGGCCAAAGAAAAGTCCTGGTGAATTATCTCATCTCAATTGATAAGGGAAAATGTAAGGGAAAGAATCTGACAGCAGGCTTATTTTAAAGATGAGAGACAGGGTGTTAAACCGGATGCACTGAGTTCATGAATTAGCAAGGTTAAAATTTTAGAAACAACAGAAACAAAGGTAAAGAACAAACTACATTCAGTTATAGGAAAATAAAGGTCATTCTCATGTACTCTATTTTAGAAGTCAGCATTACCATGGAATTATAATGTATGTACAGAACATCATATTGTTTAATGACATATTGATTTACCAAATATATTTTCATGAGTAAGCTCTTTGAACTCTTAAGAATAAAATAGTAGAGTGATGTTGTGATAGAACAATGATACTGTCTTTAGATGATATTTTAAACAAAGAAACAATAGAGTTCCATTGGACTCCCTTAATCATACTCAGATTGTGATCTCTAAAATTAGATACTTTAAAACAAAAGAATATAGAGAAAAGTAGAAAATAAAGGTAATCCATATTTTTAAATGAATACATATGTTGACCTTGGCTCAATATATTAGAAAGTAGTGAATATTTAGTTAACAAATGGGCTTAGAGTAAGGAAGTGTACTGACAGTGGTTGGCATAAAACTCCTCTGGCTATTGAAAAAACTATGGACATCCATATAGGTGGCACAAATACTAGTAATTGCACTCCTTTTGTATCCTTTGCCAGATAGGCAGGATTGCTGTTGCCATAATTAATAGCTTCAATGGATATACAGAATTTGGTCTGTCATTTTATTTTATAAATACTAGCAATCATTTTATTGAATTATTTATGATAATAGTATATTAATCTTGTAGTTAATAATAAATATTGATAAAATACAACATGCTGTTTATTACAGTTTATAACTAAATCATAATTGATAATTATAATTACTGCTATACATTACAGCTAACTCAAGTACTTTTTTATTTGAAACATTGTCAAGACATAATTAAATGACAAATTAGGGAAAAATCTTAAAAGAATGAATACTTCAAAAAGAAGTATTTGCAACAACAAGGATGCACATTTAGGTCTTTAAGCTAAATGATGGAAATCAGACAGAGAAAAACAAAGACAATTATTGCTTTTGTATGATTTATCTTACTTATTAGTGGACTCTAAAAAGCTCAAACTCATAGAAATAGAAAAAGAATGGTGGTTACCAGGGATGAATAGGTGGAGGAAGTGGAAAGATGTCGGTCAAAGGGTACAAACTTCCAGCTATAAGATGAATTCTGACTGTAGTTGACAATACTGTATTATGTACTGAAAAGTTGCTACGAGTGTAGAACTTAAATATTCTCACTACACACGAGAAAGATAATTACATGAATGATGGAAGTATTAGCAAGCCTTATTGTAATTATCATTTTACTATGCATATAGTATCAAAATATCTCATTGTACCCCTTAATCTTATACAGTATTATAAGTCAATTATAACTCAATAAAGCTGGAAAAAAGAATTTAGACACATGCAAACACACAATGATTGATTCAAAATTGAATTGTCAAAGCCACGGGTGGCTAAAAATGAAGCTAGTGAGAACCTACCTTTAATAAAAATGGCTTTGCTCACAGACCTCAAATACTGACTGCTGTGCAATGTGCTTGTTGTTTGTCTCCCAACTGTCCTGAAATAAGTATTTCAATTAAATTCCTAAATGTATGATCCATGCTATGGTGGCGTACTTAAATTCAGAGATTGAAAAATATTTTTTTAAAGATTTTGTTTAGTTATTTTTGTGTAGAACTGGGTGTAGGCCAGAGGTGTTGGGGATGAGAGGATTCATCAGAGTCAGAGTGGAGAGCAGAACAGGCGGATCTACTGAAATACACTGTGGAGGGAGATAGTGGGCGATCTCCTACACCATATGTAGGTTAGCTGCCTGGCTGGGGATTGAACTCAGGCCACTGCAGTTGGCTCTCACACTGGTAGTGCTGAGACTTGACCCCTGGGCCACCAGGGAGGCTCAAGAAATAATTAATTTTAATAATTTTGGCATAAAAAATTTTGTCATTATGTGTAGAGTACTATATTATAATTTTAAAGATTTACTCATTTTCTATATTAAATTAAAGTTGGGTGTGTATACGTGCATATGTGTGTATATTTAGTTGGTAATATGGAGGATAAAAATCGTGTTTCCGGTGTCGTGTTGTGACTGCAAGCACAGGGTAGGCTCACTAGCAATTCAGGCAGACAGATTTAGGCAGAGTCCTGGAACCTCTGGTAGATTTTTCAGGCTTTAATGTTCTCTCAGAGAACCAGGACACAGGCACACACACAGGCAGGGAGGCTGGCATGCAAGGAGACAGGCAGGGCTGGGCATTGGGGCTGGGGAACAGGTAGGCAATGGAGTCTCCCAGCCCCCCAGGAATCTTTATGCTTTTTTTCTGGACTCTGGTGTCCTCTCTCTCCCAGGTCCCACCACTTCTGGAATCATGCTACTTGCCCTCCCTCCAGCTGTAGACCATCTCTGAGTGATACTGTTCTTACACCCCTGGTTGCTAGGCTCAGGTGTGCATACTTGCACATGCGTGCACACCCATGCTACAGGTGTCCGCCATCAGGCACATGTGCCCCATGCTCACGCTCACCCAAGTGCCTTCTGCATTAACACAGACAAGGCTACAGGTGATAGTCACAGAGGCTAGTGGCATAAAAAGCCTTATTAATTCACTTACCCTACAGTCAGCTACCCTTATTGTCTATTTCAGTGCTACTCAAATCACGATCCATGAACTGTTGGTACTTAAGCTCTGATGGAAGGTCACAAACATTGAGAGAGTTTAGAACTTTCATGACAAGTTGACATTGCTCCTGAAGTACTTAAACAAGAGTGAACCAAGTTATAGAGAGTTTCTGTTTTATTTAACTTCTATTGGAACCACTTGCAGCTTGAGTTCCCTAGGTAGATAGGTTCATATAAGCTGGGGAAAAGTAAAATAAAAACTGATTCTTCACCGTGAATAATTTGAGAAGCACTGGGCCACATCAAGCAAAATGGATGATAATCTTTGTTCAAGATTGTTTTCTTTTTGTTGTTAGCATTTAGCTTAACACGATTAAATGATTCTCTGGACTAAACTGTGACTGGTAATCAGAGTAACTATCTATTTTCCTTATAAACATGAAATAAACTTGAATATAAATTTGAATATAGTTATCACTGAATTTATGAAGTTACATGTGAGTGACTTTAATAACTAAAAATAATAATAAATATAATAAAATAGCAGATAATTATATAGCACTTATGACATGCTAGCTTAAACATTATGTAATTTAATCTTTGGCATAACCTCAGAACTTAAGTACTATATTATCCTCTAATTATTTAGGAAACTGAAGCACAGAACAGTTAAGTAAATTACCTCAGGTTAAATATTTAGGAGGTGGTATTTGAATTTTGACTCAATAATATATAGAATATACTTTTTATCAGTACTTCTCAAATTTTAGCTTGTATGAGAATCATCTGCAAAGCTTATTAAAGCAATTCCTACTCCAATAAGTCTGGGAACAGCTCAAGAATTTACATTTCTAACAAGCTCCCAGGAGATCCTTGACTGCCAATCACAGACTTTAGGGAGAATTCAGAAAGCATTACAGGATCTTCCACTGGGAAGAAACCGAGCAGCCAGGCAGGCTTTCCTCTTCTCTTCTCACCAGGTATGTTGTCCATTGTCAAAGGGTGATGAGACAATTACATAATAATTAAAATAAAAAGCACAAAGCTGAATTTATTGCAGGTCAGCTATCCCGGTCAGGGACAGTTTCTCTGAGCAGAGCAGAGAATTGATATACAGTTTCGGGGAAAGCATGGAGTATAGGTATTGACAAAGGTATCACAATGCAAGTGGGTTAACATCATCTATGGATGCTTAGTTGGTGATTGCTTGTCACCATAGCTTCAGAACAAAGAGTCTTTTGCTAAACTTGTGGAAACATTTTTATTCTCACCACCCAATATGTTTATATATCACAAACATACTACCATCAAATTTAACTGTGATCATCTTTATGCCATTG
Organism: Scalopus aquaticus; assembly: GCA_004024925.1. Lineage (NCBI taxonomy): Eukaryota > Metazoa > Chordata > Mammalia > Eulipotyphla > Talpidae > Scalopus > Scalopus aquaticus. The sequence continues at coordinate 133,850 of PVIJ01002450.1, read as the reverse complement.
ACCCCAATTTTTGGAAATGCTGTTGATAACCAACCCTAGGGGGGACTTGGTAAATAGCATGAAAACATATATATTTTTAGAGGGTTTCTTACAAGTTCATGCTCAAAACATGTTTGTTGAAAATTCAAATTTGGTGGAGTTTCTGAAACACAGTGGGATCCCTGAGGTTTCACTATCAGGAGTGGAAGAAACATCCACAATCTTATTTAGCAGATGTGGGAAAGGAAGATTCCTTAAAGGCTCTTATTTGTATATTTCATAATCCTATATCTGAGCTGCCCAATATTAGATTTTTATTTACTCACTAGCAACATATATGTACACACACACACATACATATGTATGTGTGATGGATAATATGTCAACTTTTTTCTAGCATATGCTACAATTTTCCTTGAGTTAGACACAGAATTATGCATATCTCATAACCAAATACTTAATTGCTAATTGAAATATCAACAATGCCTAAGAAAGTCTGTGTACCATGTAGTTAAGGTTAATAGATGGCATCACTGATGTGATGAATAAATAAGCCATTTATTCTGTTTTTTCTTATAGGTTTAACTATGTAATATGATTTTTAGAAATCAAAGACCAATACTTAAAGGTGACTAACAAGTTAACTCACAATTTATATAAGTACATGTTTTTCCTTAGAACTAATCATTTTCTCTATGAACTGTAATTCTGCAATTATTTTCTTATTTAGTGCTCTGTGACTGATTAAGTGTTCTTATGCTTCTTCTCCAGAGATTACCCTGAAAATAGATACCAGAGAAAAGATTTTTTAAATAATTTTTTCCTGATATATTTGTGACTATTTAGATAATATTACCATCTTACAGATTCTGAATTAAGAGCTAAGATTTCATGTAATATGTTAGTGAACAAATGACCATACTATTTTCTTAAACTAGACTGTGAATGCACCAAAGAATTAACAAGGATGAGGTATCAAAGTTTTCTGCAGTGAGCATGGGCTAGGATTTAAACTTTGGCTCCATAAAGAAATGGAAACAACCCAAATGCCCCAAAATAGGTGATTGGATCCAGAAGATGTGGTGTATATAAACAATGGAATATTACTCAGCAATCAAAAAGATAAACTTATGCCATTAACTGTAACATGGATGGAGCAGGAAGGGATTATGCTCAAATAAGCCAAAAAGAAAAAGAAAAATATCGGACGGTTTCAGTTGTTGGAAGAATGTAGGGAAACCAAATAAGGGATCAGGAAAAAAAAATAATCAATTGAAAAAATTAACAGGCAACTATAAATCAGTGACACTCTGCAGGGAAGGGGCAGAGAGAGGGATCAAAACAGGGGAGGGAAGAACACATGGACTATGGTGATGGTGAGAGGGTGCATTGGTGGTAGGAATTAAAGGGGGACTATAAATAAGAGGAGAAATCAAACATTATACAAAAAGGAAGACTGATGTAAATACATATATATATATAACATTTAAAAACAATAATAAATAAACATGGGGAAAAATAAAAATGGCTGTGACAATTTAAAAATAAATAAACCTTAGCTGCATTAAAGTAAGGATTTTTGTCTGCATTGGGAAGAATGTCTGGCATATAAAAAGTGTACATGTTTTAGGGGGAATCCTGTATAAGAATCTTGAGTCAGTAAGCAATGAACACAAAGGCAGATCTATTATGGACAAGTCAGCATGAAGTTATTTAATCTTATTTTTTTTTAATTTTGATGGGACATTTAAACCACATCCTGATATTATAAGGCAGATTCTGAGTTAGTTCTTACGGCAGGCCCGAGATTTTGCATTTTACTTAATTCTTATGTCATATCAATGTTGTTGAAAACCTAGTTACAATTTAAAGAGGTAATTTCTACTTAAAACTGGCCTTTACCCCTTCTCCAATGTAATGTTTATAATTGCATTATAAGAATTGGCAAATAAATTTTATGGTGGGGAAATTAAAGAACAATGTGATGTGATTGTTTATAGTCCTCCTTGTAAATTTGTGTAATAGGACTCTGAAACCTTAGGGTGATTATAAAGCCATGGAGAAAGTGTGCTCTATTCTTCTAACAAAGGGGTCTTAGTCTTGATTAGGAAATAGACTGAAGCTGCTGTGTTGAGTTAATTGATGGTAGCTGCTGGAACCTGCAAATTTCCTCAGGTGACTGCAAGTGAAAAGATCACTCTCCTTTAGCAAATATAGTTGGTTTACACTTTAGATACTCCCTCATACTTCCTTCCTACAAACTAAAATGACTTTTTTTTAATGTTCCTTATTTCCTCTATCCCTGAATATAATTCCTCTACTTAGGAATTTTTACAGAGCATAGATAGTTGGCAGAGTAGACCAATATTTTTTTAGTAGGAGTGTAGAGAAAGTGTTTTGTGTTGGCACAACTGTAACCCAATTTAAACTCACAGAACAGACAAGAGCTATAAAATAGAGTTGTCTGGAATGAAGTAATCATTCTCGGATATAATGTACGAAAGAAGAGTCCCTGAGCCGGCTCCATGAAATGTTTGATCATCCTAACAAACAGGATATGAAAACAATACTACGATATCCTACTGCTTTTAAAGTCTGGGTGGCTTGACGATACAGAGTTTATTGAACAACATGCCAGATAATCCTCAAGCTACCTCTTTTTTAAGGTCAAGTCCATACTAGCAATTACAGTGATGTTTGTTGAAGTCACTTGAGTGGCAGGTGTAAAGGCTGCCACTTAACCAACTGGTTGATCGAATGACTTTGTGAATTTTGTTCCTTTTACTTTAAAAGAATCACTTGTGTGGAAAGAAAAACAAGTTATTGGCCTAGCCCAATTAACTGTAAAGCTAGCAGTTACTTGCAGCCAGACCAAGCATTCTTACAGAATTAAACAAAATCCATTCACACTTAATTGAACACAATCTCTAGCTTCTCACCATATTGACAGCCAAGATTTGGGACTAAAAGGAGTCATTGGTGTTCTTCTTGTGATCATATTAACAAAAATAGAAACTAATGAGAACTGAATACATGCGATTAGATTTTAAATTTAGAGTCAGAGTGAGTTTTCTTGTGTTTGGATCCCTACAGCCCAACATCTTATTTCCCCTGTGACTCTTGATGCCTATATCTTTTCTATGATCTGAGAACAGAATTCACCCTGATTAGTACCTAGCATAAAAAAAAAAGTTATAACTTCAACATTGTCTTCACAAAACAAGTATGCTAGGAAGAACAACATAATGGAAGCCTTACATGGAGTAAACAAATCTTTCAGATAAGATGGTGTTTGAAAAATATTATAAGTTACAATGTTTATTTTAATATGATTAGCTATAGAAGCTATAGAATAGGCCAGCTCATCAACATTATCACATATCATCATTTGACTGAATGTTTTTTATAGGTTATCCATTTTTAAAGTAAATATTTGTTCTCAGTGCCAGATGCTAATTACATGCATTGTTAATATAAAAATATTAAATTCTCCTTGGGAAAACCAAAAGATGCCATTGTTTGTGATAACAATTTGTAAATAAGTAAGTTGTAAAAGTTGTAAGTAATAAATGCTTTCATCTCGATTCCGAAGGAACAAAATTGAAATTATTATTTTTTTTTAAAGATTTATTTATTTATACATACAAGCTGGGGTACAGGCCAGAGGTGTGGGGCGGCGAGAGGGCTCACCAGAGACAGAGGGGGGAGCAGAACAGGCAGATCAGAAGTACACTGCTGAGGGGAGCAGCGGGCGAGGCAGGAGAGGTCTGCCGCACCATGTGGGATCCTCCCCGGCCGGGCTTCGAACTCGCATCATGCGCTGCTGACAGCTCCACAGCACAGCACTCAACCCCTGCGCCACCAGGGAGGCCCACAAAATTGAAATTATTTTTATATATTCATTTGTATATGTATTTTATATGCCTAAGTATGTTAATCAAGATAAGAAAGGTTAATTTGTGATAATATGCAATCTTTAAATTTCATCGATTTAAAGCAACAGTAATTTATGACTCACTGCAGGAAGTTGATTGTGGTGTGGCCGACTCCGCTGGCTCAGTGACCCTGACCCCTCAATCCTCTGCTCTGCTACTTGAACAAATGATCGATTGGTTGATCCAGCAGAAGGAAAGACTATGGCAGAATTATACAGGGGATTTGTTCACTGTCTTTACGTGCAAGAGACACATAACACTGCTCTCAGATTTTCATGAACATAATTAATCAGTAAACTTGCCTAACATCAAGGTGACTAAGAAAGGTGGGGGAGTCCCTGGGATATTTGGCATCCTGCTTCCCTAATAGAAAGGTTAACAGAAGACATGCCTAATTATTCCAAGTAGGTAATTTTAGAAGTGAAAAGGGATGGCCACATCTTATTTTATTCAAATCTAAAATTTTCACCCATACCATATTTTGTTTGAAATTAAAATATATATTTTAAATCTTATGAATCTGTTTATCAACCCTGAGGGAACAAGGAAATCCTCTTTGGCTTAATTTTCATGAAAAGATTATGACTAGTAAGGCACTTTGTATGACATTTAGATCCCTCTTTACTCATAATTATCCTGCTAGTTTTCTTTCCTGATTAATATTTTTGTAATATTATCAATTTTCTTTTTATAACTGAATTTTTCTGAGTTTTTCTATACATCATTGATTTTCATTATCTGATTTACTACTAAGTTCTTTTTTTTTTTCTTTTTTTCTTTTTTATTTTTTTTAAGATTTATTTTTTATTTATACATACAAGCTGGGGTGCAGGCCAGAGGTGTGGGGCGGTGAGAGGGTTCACCAGAGAAAGAGTGGGGAGCAGAACAGGCAGATCAGAAGTACACTGCTGAGGGGAGCAGCCGGTGAGGCAGGAGAGGTCTGCCCCACCATGTGGGATTCTCCCCGGCCGGGCGTCGAACTCGCGTCACAGCTGCCGACAGCTCCACAGCGCAGCGCTTAACCGCTGCACCACCGGGGAAGCCCCTGATTTACTACTAAGTTCTTAATAAAACAATCAGGAGGTAGACTTGCCTAGTAAGTCCTTTAGCATCTCAATGGAGCTCCATCAGAGATTGACCTGTAATCATAAGAAAGTATTTCCAATGGCAAAACTTCAAATATATTATATATTTAAAGTGAGAAAGTCAGAATCTAAAATTGTACATGTTGGATAAAGTCTTAGGAAGTCATAGGCATTCAGTGCTCACAGTATGGAAGAGAAAGTTATTTAGAAAGCTTGCTTAGAAAATAATTCAGGAACATTCTGATTTGTTTATGGTTAGCTAATTCAGGAGTGACTTTACCTGGGCTTCTATGTGTCTTTAGCACACTTTATTATTCTCTCAGGCAAATATTATGAATTCTGTAGATGTGAATAATTTCACATGAATGTATTACTTAACAAGTGCTACAGAACTATAGACATTTTAGATATAATGTAATTATTAAACAATTGGCACTCTCAAACTTAAAAAAGTCATGGCAGGCAAGATAGGAGAGACTGGAAGTAAATAATCATGCCTCCCGTTTGAAAATGCAGTATTCTTCAAAAGATTATTTGCATGAACAAAAGAAGTATTAAGTTGAGGTAGCCATAAGAGGAAGTATAGGATTTACTCGAAAGCAAGTTGAAGCCTAAAAGTACAAGCAAAAATGCAGGCTGAAGCCTGAATTAAAATGATAGTATAACTTAAAATCTGATTGTCTCCCTGATCACAGGATAATATTTTCTGGGACACATTCCCAAAAGGAACTGCATCAGTTGGAGAAAATGGACTTCCTTGTAACTAATCCAAAATAAAGGTGGGGGGGGCTTTATCAAAGGAAGCTATATATTTTATAGAACCTTTACAAAAGTAAAAGAATCAGGTTTAGCACACAGCTCAAAGCTACACAGAAAAAAACACAACTGGGAAAAATGTCCAACAAGCTAAGGTGGTGCTGATCAAATTATGTTCTGAGGTTGCACCAGATTGGAAATCAACTGTGGCACACTGTCTAGTTGGTACTTTTTCATAATCAGGATATCTCAATAGGAGGTAGTATGTTAATTTACCTTCCAGTGCAGGTTTTTGTTGTCTGACATGGGCATGTTAAGCAGCACTCTTTTGAGGAAACAGTACTGTTTTTACCACCTGCCAATGTCAGTTCTGATACTACAAAATGGAGACCAAAATATTTCACCACAGCTACCTTGGAAGTGACTCCATCATGTTATTTGTCCAAAGAGTCAATGCTCTCTTGTATTACAGAAACTTCCCAGGTTTTTTTTCTGCTTCTAAATCTTCCAGAAGGTTTCCTTTTCTTAGGAGAACTTGGATAAGTTGTCAACAAAGTCCAAATCTTCAAGGATATCTGAAAAGTTTAGTTTTTAAGCTCTTCAGTCTCTATAGGATGACAAGTAAAAGGATAAAAATGGGTAGGTCACTAACACACACTACCTAGCACAGGGGCTAATATAAGACAGGGAAATATTTGAAACGTAAAAAGATTAATCCATGGACAAAAAACATCTCAGATATGGGGAAGGGAGGAGATACATTGTGTAATGGAACTGGTGAAGGCAAGATGATGTGCAAGTAAATGAGACTATAGAGTCTCAGTCCAGGATGGGACTTTTTTAATTGATGAACATAGGGATTAATTTTTCTTAGATCTTATTAGAAGCATGTCTGTGATATGAGTATTAGTTTTTTTTAAATGTCAGAATTATCCTGAATGAAAAGTTAGAGTATTACCACATTAGAAGGGACTTTTTAGAAGTGCTAGTTCAACCTTTTCCATTAAAATGTTTTGAAATAGATAATGATAATGTTATTGGCATATATAATAACCACTAACTAATAAAGCACTATTTAACACATTCTTTGGGACATGTCTTAATACATAGAATGATATTTAATTATCATATCTTTTCATATAATAGTTGATTCCTGAAAACTAGTTGAATAGGCATTTACTTGGAGTGTACTAATTATTTATTAGGTCAAATATGATGACATCACCTTCAAAAATTGGGTCAGAATTTTTAATTGTATTTATTAAATGTTATATTTCTCATATACTCTTGTAAATGTATACTCAGCATTGGACACTGGTCTTATATACATGCTATTTGCAAATACATAGTAGTCAAGTATACTGGTTAATTAAATTTTTTGAGCAATGAAAAATTATTATCTAAAGCATTGCTTCATAACATTTTCTAGGCAATGAACTATTTTGAGACTATAACAAGAACCATGAATGATTTTCCCAATAAATTGCATATACAGGCAATGGATTTTTACACATAGAGTACATGGACCTTTGGATGTTTCATGGACACTTCAAAGCTATTCTCACACTATCGGTCAAAAAAACTTGGTCTAGAGTAAAGCAGAAATTACTGATTTTAACAATAATTTGATTTTAACATGTAACTACATTTTTCATAAAAACGTTATTTTGATGTGGGTATATAAACACTCTGAATCACAATTATCTTGCTTGTAAATTGGAAATGATAATAATTATTTCAAATGATATTTCCTTTGGTATGCGTATCTGTCACAATGATATTTTATACTTAATAAAGTTGCTCAGAATCTTTGGTTATTTTGTGTTTATGTAATTATGTTCAACAACTATTTATTGAATGCTCACTTTGTACTAGGATTTATGCATCTATGCATGCAAGCATAGATGATTAAGAAAGAAGTTCTGCTCCAAAGGAATTTATAGTAGAGTGGCATGTGAAGAGACTCTTTTAATTGTTGTAATTTATCAAATCAATATAATATCATACAGAAGCCCAAAAGTGTAGCAATGTAACAACTACTGAGGATTCATGGGGAAATGATACTTAAGTTATATTAATAAGATAAACGTATTGATTACCATTTGTTGAATATATATGCACATATGTATATATGAAGTATATAGCTGCTTATCTATTTTCATTTTTTTTAAAACATTCATCTAACAGATGTGACTACTAGGTTAAAAAGAATAAAATATCAAGCGACATGCAGTGAATCCATAACAGAAGTTGGAATTAACTTTGATTTCAAACCTTCCTTCTTTAACAATTTTGAAGAAAGTTGGGGATAGCATTTTAATCAGCAAAATAACTCCAACAAGGATATGGGGATGTGGAATGATCTGTTGTTTAAGGGGAACTATACTGAATAACAATGGTAGTTACTTTAGGAGACAGTCTCATATAATGTAAGGATTGGTTGGTTGCAAGAAAAAGAGGAAGAACAAGCATTCATAATTGAATAATAAGTATCCAGTTGAAGGATTCTAGATCTAATGGAACAGGAACTGGTTTAAGTGTGTGGAATGATGCTTCCAGTGTTGGATATAGTAGGGTATTCAGGAAGTAGTAGTATGTATGTATGTTCTTAGTCCAGAGATATGGTCAAAATCAGAGATAAACTATGGTGAAAATTACTTTAATGATAACAAAAAAAATCATTAGCATATATACAAATACCCAATTATATGTAAGAACCCTAAAATGAAATGTTTATTTTGAATAAGACCCCTTGACCATACACATTCTAAAACATGCACTTGTACCTACTTATTCATTCTTCACAAATTAATTAGATATTATTTTCATTGTCTGCAAAAGTATGGAAAATGTACAATTTATAGTTAAAGAAAATCAAAGAAATCTTTGCCTGAAAATTAATAAAATCAACATTTTTACTCAATGAATTTTTGTTCAGAAGAATCTATAGAGATTCCTTTACTGATGAACTTGATGAAGTTCATATTACCAGCAAGTACTTATTAAAAAAAATTAAAACCTAACAAAAAGATCCTTATTTTTTTTTCTGTTTGTGTGCAGCTATTTAAGCAGAGGAGGGATTATTGATGGATTTTAATATTTTGGGTTCAGTTGTGCCTGAGTTTATCCAGATGACCACATTGATATTTTAATTTATCAATACTTCTGGCATTTTGTAAATTTTAACTTATTTTTTAGAGAATCTGAAGGTAATGTCTGAAGGCTGAAGGAAATTTGATGTTTGCTAAAAATAGTCTGTTAGTAGAATGTTCTATTTACAAACACGACTTCATTTTCCATATTGATAGTTGAACTAATTGCTTAAGGAGATCATGGGAGTAGACAGATGTGATTATCACAATGCATTCATTTCAGACAATCTCAGTGTTATAGTGGTTAATATTGTTGAAACACAGAAATGGATGACTTATAAAAGAGACATTTTCTGTAATTACATGGTTAGCTTCATTCCAACTTACGGATCATTTCAGAGCTGTGTGTAGGTCCACTGGTCACAGACTTGCTGCACTGTTAAATGAACAGACGTATGGTTGTTCATGTTGGATGAGATTCACATGTAACTTCTACAGAGATCAGAGAAGGCAATGGGAACATGACTTGGAATCCTGTGTTTAAGATTTCAGCGATGAGATGTCCTGGGGGATGAATGCCTGAAAGTATCAGGAAGGGAAATCTATTTTTTTATTTTCCTTTAATTTTTCAATAATTAAAGCAAAACAGTTTTCTTAATAAGCAATTGAAATGTGTATCAACTGGAGTCTTACATGTTTCAAATGTATAATTTTCATGTTTACAGATGTATTAGGCTTCTTATGAATTTTAGCATTTAACGTTCAGGTTTTCCTATGGTTTTCATTGTTTGGACATAGGGGATGTTAAAAAAAATAAAAATAAAAAGATGGCTGTTCCATTAGTGCATAATAGAAGAAAAGTCCAAAATCAGGTTAGAGAGATATTAAGCAAAGGCCAAGTGGAACTATTCATGAGGTTATTAAAAAGAATAAATAAAAAATGAAGACCTCAATAGCAGGGATAAGCCACTATTATGAGAGATTAATATTTCAAATATGAGGTTGGCTGCAGAGGTAGTGTGGTAAGTATAATGCTATATGCCAAAAACCCCAAATGCTAACTTATTGAAAACATGTTGAGTGTGCATTTGTAATAGAAATAAAATCAGCAATGTGATAACCAGCAATGTTAAATATTCTAACTTGGAAACACTTTTAATAATGGCACTCATTTTCTTGAGTCTTAATATAGCTAAAAGCTGCTTATATTTTTTAATTACAAGCAAATAATCTATACAGTATGACTTATTTATAGTTTTTTATTTTTGACTGTTCAACAACCTTACTGCAGTACAGTAATTGTGGTGGGACAAATAAATGGCAATAACTGGAAGATGATTTGACTTAAAAATTATTTGAAGCTTTAGAAAGAAACTGTTGCCTTCTTTAACCAGTTCTTTCTTTTACATTTTTTTAAATCTTTCTGCTAACAAAGTCCCCACGGAGATACATGATTAGTGGAATATAATTCTAAGAGAAGAGGTCAGGAAAATTAATTTATGTGGAATCATCTCACCGGAGAACACAGTGGCAGAAATTCCAAGTTGAGAGGTAAGTTGTTTTTCCCCAGAGTATGAATGTTCTATTTCAGCTTTTTGACTACTTAATAGAAAAGGGTTTGTGCAAAGAGAGAAGGAACAAAAATATGTGATGAGTGAATGGCTAGGTAAATCACTAAAGTTTGATAGAAATTAATAAAACTTAGCCATCTAATAGGAAAGCTAGCAATTCAGTAGCTGATAAGATGCTCTACCTGTCTTTGACTCTGAAAACCATAGTCATTTGCTAAGAAAATAAGGGGTGACAGTCTCTTAACAAAGGTATCTGTAATAAGTTCTATTACAAAGTTTCATTTAATATAGACAATAGAAATATAAGAATGACACAATGTATTAATAACGTAATAATGTATTATTAATAATAATTTCCTCTTTGTGAATGATGTCTATTGGTGTTTAGAGTTAGTTAGCATTGTATGAACACACCTACTACTCTCTCAACCCCATAAATAAAAGGAAATAATTACTAGGAGGTTTTTATGTTAAGTGTAAAGTTTCTTTTTTAGAAATACAGAGAAAAGTTTATTGACTCTGGCAAATGAAGTGCAAAGCTATAGATGTTAGTGAGTTAGATAACTAGCACAGTTTTACATATTTCATTCTACCACCCCCCTTAGTAATTAATACACTGTATTTTCTCTTTACCATGTTGATATGTTGTCATTATGATATCCTATACAGTAGAAGTATTTTGTTCTCTATAATTACACATTAAGTACACCTGTGAAGTTTACTGATGTATTGATCAACAAATCATTTTTCTTATCGTTTCTTCATGCCTAGAGTCTGCTAGTTATAATGGCATTGTTTAAAAAAGACTGAGCTCTGAACTATGCATAGGTAGAAAGGGTCTCAAAGGCAAGAGCTACAACATTGTAACCTAGTAGAGCCTGCAGAGAAAAGAGTAAATGCCAAGTTAATATTTCAGAGAGAAAATACATAGAATATCCTTAATTTTTTCCATTTAATTTCCTCTCAGCTAACCACAAAATTATAAAACTAAAAATTAAAAAAAATGGAAATTGCAATTAAAACTCCATGAACAGCTGACTAATGTAAATATTTTAGATAACACGATTCCCAGAGATCCATTTGCATATATCACTTGGGTTGAATGACTGTTTATTTGTAGTTTATTTTCCTTCAGCATCTTAATTGAAAAAAAAATTGGAATGCATAGTTTAGTGGTAAGGAGACTCAATTAAAATTTGGGACATGCTTAAATCTTACAAATTAAAGACATGATTTTTTTGTTGTTGTTATTTTTGTTAAGACGTGACACTTGCTCAGTGTCACATTTGAAAAGCAAGTGTTTCCTTTATGGAGAAATAAATTAATTATTTAAAAATTGTTGCTCTTATATGAAAAGAACCTCATTTATATAGATATAAACAAGAGTATAATCTGGCATTTTTATTACTGTGTAGTTCCTATACTTATCTTTATATACAGTAATTTCTGTATAAACATATGACTGTAAAATTATTATTTTTTTTAAAAAGCCTTGATGGTAGTCTTTTAACACTCATAAAAAAGTTTCAAGTTAAATCCCTATGCTAACTCTGGGTAGTAAGGTTTAGAGATTACATTTTTAGGACGCACTAGTAGGTTTTACTAAAATCCTACATCTTTGAAACTAATAAAAACACTTTAATTAAAACGATATGCTAGTCCTCTGCAAATGTTACAAATAAATGCGTGGCAGAATTTCTTCTATATTAGCTTCTCTTTATTCTTTTAGTTTTGAAACATTACCATGTTCTTCCTTGAACTTTATTTTCTCTCGAAATTTATCCATTTCCAAATAGTAGAAGAGTGAAATTAATGCATCTTTCTTTTCAAAAAAGATTTAATTTGGAGCAAGAAACAAGAGTTGGAAAGTAATTAGACTCATATGATTGGCTAGCTCGTGGATGAGGCCAGTCAGTGATCTAGGAAGACCACAGCAATTGATTTCCATTATCCAGCATAGCATCTGTTACTGGGCATGCTTCTTAGATTCTAAAGAACACAGCTTTTTCTAGAGAAAATACTTAAGAAAAATCACAACCAATTAAAAGATGTAGAATCTCAATGATTTCAAACGTGAAAGATAGCTAATTTGTGAATATAGATGGTGTTCTCCACTTACCTAAATTAGATTATTCAAAGCCTATTATTGAACATTTTATCTACTTTTCTCTTTCATGGGATTAATTTTGTTTGCCTATTTTTAGTGATTATCAGAACTATATTTAGGTGGTAGCCATACTAGATTCTATACAATATCAAATCAATGCACTGTGTTCCTTTAAAAAATGATACATTTAGCCCCATTGATTCCAAAGAACAATTATGGATTACATACTATTTACTGAATACCTAGTTGGTCTATATTCTTATTATGGGAACAAGCAAGTTACATTGGATGCAGATACTACCATGGAGGAAATCATGGAGAATTAATCTTAACAAAAAGCCCCTACTGTTTAATATTAACGGATAATTTTCAATGTAGGATGCAATTTTCTGTAGTAAGAAACTGAGACATTGCGTTGGCATTTATAAAAATCCTCTGGTACCATACAGCAAAACCCACAATTCTTAGTACAACATCCCATATACAGGGCAACCGTATTTTAACTTTAAAGAACTTATAAAAATTTTAAATCAATTGTAAATCAATAAAATAAACTAATATGCCTAAATGATTTCAAAATTTTATAATACACATTTAGTTTTACTACTAATGACACCTCTCTAACGAAGTAGGTGGATAATAAATAGCGGTGCTTCCATTAAATGTTACATATATAAATAAAGTAAACATGAATGCAGCAATGAAGTTGTTGAAAATTTTACCCTGAGAGAAATTCTGTTGCAAGTAGCTTTGTTCAACAGCCTAGAAACTGATTTCATTTTGCCATTCTTTCCTCCTAACTGGCATGCTACTCTTGGAGAAAGGTGGAGATATTTCAAATGAAGGAAAATACAAATTTGATTTTAAAAAAGCATTTAAAACATATGCATTTCTCAGCCCATTATTACTTTTCAAACATTATCTTTCATTAAAAATAGATGCCTAGTTTTGTATATTTATGGTACCTAATAAATAATAAAAAGCTATGACTCACTTAATAGACATAATGCTAGACAATTTCAAACTAAAACCCCTGCAACATTACATGTTGAATAAACTGTGATGGAAGCAGAAAGATTCAAATTCTCCAGTACACCTTAGGTAGTTTCTGGTAATTGAGTCATTGGAAAACTGCCATGAGATTATCTGGCTGATGCATGGAAGAGTGTGCTGAGCTGTACTAGCTCTTAAATTTACAGCTAAGCTTGTTTATCCTATTAGCACTACAAACAAAATGTGGGGGCCAAATGGGCAGTAGAAGCATGACTGTTTATGACGAAAACATGAAGGTTTTTATGTTTTCAAGACAAAATGGTAAAGGTGGCTATTGTTACTTTTCTGATAATAATTTTTGAGCGAATGCCTGGTCAAGTTTAATGTGTGAAATTCTAACTTGGGTACATATTTGCTTTGGAAATAAGGCTAATTGTGAGGTAATTAACTGCCTGGCTTGATGTCATTGATGGTGAGTCTTGTAAGTTACTTCCAGTGCTAACATCATAAAACATGCTTCTACAAATAAGGCATTTATGGAGAACTGTATGATGCTACATAAAGCAAAAAAAAAAAAAAAAAAAAAACCTGAAAGAAATGATTACAAATGATTTCATAGCAAGAATATGAATTTCTTATCAAAATTAGTTATGGAAACTGATTTGTATAACTGAACTGGTCAGTTATGATTCTAACTTAATTTTAATTTTGGTACTTCATATGCCTATTTTTCTAGACAAAGGTATTTCTAGCTCCCTGATTTCCTGTACTCTTATGTAAGATCAGCAATAATGTGTACTATAATATGATATAGTTCTACCTGCCTATTTGAACTGACTTCTTAAAAGTCACTTTCTGCTTTATTTTTCCTATTCTACTTTGTCTTTTGTCCTACATCATTTGGTTATTTCATCAGGCCTCACTTGTTGTTGAAAGAATAAAGGTTAACAGCATTTTCTCTCTGTCTTTTTGTATCCTCTGTTGTCAAATTCTGTCTATCAGTGGGTGACACTGACTTTTTGACTAATGAAATATTAAGTATAGAATTGCTGGTTATTCTCTAACAATGTTGTCTTGTGTTGGGGGAATATGATAAAGAATTAACGGAATAGAGAAATATTGAGTTTGAATGTTTATGGAAAAGAACTATCTGAAGATGTGGGAATATGATTAGGAAAAAAATATGAGAAGCTCTGTTGACTAGGAGAGGTACAGAAGAGGAGATCTTGAAAAACAATTTGAATTTGTGTGAAGAATCAATTTTTCAGCTGGTATGGAAAGCATTCTTCTCAAGTAGTCAGAGACAAAAGCATTTTGTCAATGGGATCAGGTGAAATGCATTGACTATTGAAAGACTGGGAAGAAGTGAGCGGATAGTAAGAGTAAATGTCTAGATATGAAGGTGAGACATCTTTTAATCCTTGGTTTATGTCAGCCCAGACTGGTGTCTGGGTAAACTCTCAGGAATTACTCTTATTTTTCCAGTCTGCCTAAATCTCCTCATTCAAGGTTGTGAGTAATGTCAGCTATGGCGAGGACCAACTACATGTTCTATTCTCTGCCCTTCAATTTAGTTGTCAATCAAATTATTAAGCATAAATACAAATTTAGAGCTGGAATTTCTCTTAGAAATCAACCAGTTCATGTTTTATGTATAATAAAATGGGAATACAGAGAGTGAATGATTTGTCCAAAGCCATCCAGCTGCAATTTCAATACACTTCTGTGGAGTTTTTATGCCTGACAACTCATTTTCAACTACTTAATATTGCAGGATCTATATCACCCCTATGAAATATTATCTGTCCTTTATGAGCAAACACCATTTGAGATGTCAGTGGATGGCTTAAAATCCAGACCTGGGTCATGGCAGACTAGGGCCTAGAATAGTCCGAGCTGTCTTGACTACATCATGTTTCCTTCCACACACTTAGCTTGAAAAAAAAAGTGAGAAAATGCTGGGAGCATCAGATTTACTACTGTTGTTTGTGTAAGGTAAGTGTAACTAAAGTATTTTTTTATTATAGCAATCATCTACATTATTATATATGTGCTGCTCAGTCAAAATATCAATGACTTAACTAGCTTGGGTATCAGAAATATTTCAGCAGATGTGTGAACAGTAGAATATAACTTACATGAAAATGTAATCACCAAATTACATTATCCAAAATAGCTCTGGAGCCCTGTGGCACCCTCTGTCACCAAGTGGCAGAAGCTCTGTAGAGAATCTATGAATAAATAAAACACAGGACTTCTCTATTACTTATAGGAGAACATGCAGGGTTAACAGTAATTTAAATGTAAAAAAGCCTGGAATAGGGAGTAAGTCTGTGGAAAAGTTTGATTTTTAAGGAATCCCCCCTGCTTTTAGAAACCTACTAAGATTTCAGGAGGCCAGTAGTTATTCAGACTTCTTCTGATAGTCTAATCAAGTTGATTTCAGAACTTCCAAGGGGTTGGATATGAGCAGCATATTAATATCCCTTGATTTTATTTTCTTTTGAAATAGATTAAGACCCCAGAAACTAATTTAAGTCTTAACTTTAGAATATTGTTGACTCTCATATTTTAATAAAAATGTTCAAGTAGAATCCATGATCATTTGGCATGACTTTAATTCCAACTCTAAGAGTTAATAGCAGATATTAGGAAAGTTTTGTGTGTCAGTAAACTTTTTCTCCTTTCTATTTCTTGTTATGATTCTTCCAAGTAAGTCACTCCCAAGTGAAACCTTATATTTCTGTTATTATATATATGAATCATGACTTAAAATACTCAAACGGTTTAAAAACAAAACAAGCAGAGAGAATGACAACATAATTTTCATCCTACTTAGTTTTGCTCACCAAGTTTTGTCTGAAAATCAGTTTATATACCTGAATGAGCTCGTAGGAAACCATTGATGAAAGGACATGTATCTGTTCATTTAGAAAAAGGAAAACTGACTGTAAAATGATATGACATCCTAATGAAATGAATTGATAACATGCCAAGTCTGTCTTGTGTATTGACTTTATCTGTCTCTGGCTGAATACTGGTACAATTCTTGAAGGTGAAAAGAAGCATAGATATAGAGAAAAAGAAAAGGATCAGAGCTTTAAGTCACAGTGAAATGTAATATTCCTTTTAGTATGCTGATCAGTTATAGACATCTGAAACCATGTTTACAGTATTATAGAAATATTAGCATGTTGAAAGTAATGGCAGGTAACTAAAGGTCTAATCTGTTTGTACCTGTTTGTGCCTGCTTGTTTGTTAAATATTCTGAAGAAATAAATTATCTAACCTAACTCCACCGGGTCACTTTTCTTTCCTCTGCTTCTCCGGCAATAGAGCTCAAATGAATGTAGTTAGTTGTTCTAAGCACTTTAAAGCAGGTTTTTAAAATCTAAAAAAAGTCTTTCAATTACTGTATAATAAAGCTGAGAGCATTTTCTTAAAAAGGAATAATGATTGAATACATTTCTCATCAAAGTGAAGGATTAATAGCAGTGAATAAAAGTTTTCTACAAAGTTTTATACAATGTACTGGGAAAATTCATTTCCTCCTCTTTTTTCTTCTCTCTGATGTTTTGGCTTCTTGCCCATTATAAAGCTAACAAATTGAGTTATGTCAAATTGGAGAAAGCACAGTAGATCATACTATATGTATACTAATATTTTTGCAAAGTATATGCTCTCTTTTGTTGTCCCCCAATAAGAGTGGTGTATGGTCGTTTGTTTTTTGCAAAGAGACAGATCCAGCTAATCATAATATGTTTTGTATATATTGTTTGTGTGATTGGTAATTGCCTCACTGAGTTGAAAATTTTCAGCATCACTGAAATATATGAACATTATCTGAGAAATTTAGGGAAACTCACTGGACTGTATAAAGACTTTTATTTGATCTCTGACGTGCTAGTTTCAGATAAGTTACTGTAATTAAAAGCAGATGGGATTTTAACACAATGGATGGGAGAGACATTTAGCTAGAAAAAGTCTGAAGAAATAGTAGTTTCTAACTACACTTTTAGATCTATGCATTTAAAACTGTGTATGATTTAAGTTTGTATCCCTAAATTTCTATGTAAGTGAAAATAATAATTCATCTCATTTGATATGAAATTAAAAGCTTTCTTGCAGTGAGACAAAACTTTTTCTGATTAAAGATGTACCAATTTAAAGGAGATAATCTATTATTTTAAAGACATCTTTGGTGTTTCCAAAGGTTCTATTGTTTAATCTGCCAAGAAATTCTCTTTCTACATCAGGAGAAATTTTAAAACTCTAACATGACCATGCTATTTCCTCAATAATAGCAAGAGGAATTAGCTTTAATGCTGTAAATTCACAAGAAACCCATATGATAAAAAGATGCCTCTCAGTCCTATTATTTAATTGATCTTTTTGGAACAGTTCATTTGTACTCCAGAAAAAAAATCATTAAGTGGGTTATTAAGTTTTTCTAAATGTATGAAAACAATGATGACTAATACCTAGGTATCTTTTTATGAAAGGCTTTTGTGTTTGAACCTTCTGAATACTAATCTCTAATAGGTGGTTCTAGGCTTACTATTATTATTTTAAGCCTAAAACTTCCTTAGTAGAATTGAAATAAATTTGATTTAAATTCCTTTTCACTTAAGATTGCTTGAAATGGATTTTACTTGCACAATATGAACAATGTTAAATTTCAAAGCATTATGCTTTATTCTTTACTTCCTGTCTAGTCATTTAGAGAAAACCACATTGTGTGGCAGAAAAGACACCAACTAAAAAGGCAGGAGACATGGGTTCTAGCTATTTGACCTTGAATTAAACTTCAATTAACTTCTTTTTGCCTCAGGGTCCATATCTGTTACTTGGATGAAGTTAGCAGAGGTTGCAAACCAGCTGCCCTAGCTAGATTCAGCCTGCAGATACGTTCTGCTTGACTCATGTAATAGTTAAAAAAAGAAAAAAAAAAAGGAAAGAGAGAAAAGAAAACGGTCCTATCAACTTGTACTCCCAGTAGCATTGTGCGTGGGTCAGAATTGCTCTTTATTCTTACCAATACATATTGCCAATCTTTTTCATTCAAGATATTTTAGTGTGTTTGCGATCATACGTCAATAAGAATTTAATTTGTGTTTTCCTAGTGACCAAAAAAAAGAGAATGGACCTTTTCATATGTTTCGTAGCCATTAGGATACGAAGTGTGTGATACCTTTTCATATGTGTGAAGTGTGTGATACCTTTTCATATGTTTCGTAGCCATTAGGATAGCTCCTATTGTGAAGTGTGTGGTTGCTTAGGGGAAGGAAACTTTTTTAGGTTGGCTTATCTGATTATCTGTTTTTTTTTTTTTCTTATCAATGGGTTAATTAGTTATTGAAATATTCTGGGTGAGTCTTTTGTTGAATACATGAATTCAAAGTATATTGTCCCTATTTCTCTTGCCTTTTACTCTCTTGATGGTAAATTTTGATAAAATGAAATTTTTAATTTTAGTAAAGCTTAGTTTTAATTTTTATACTTAGTGCTTTATTTTAAAACTTAAGAAATAATTGTTTCCCTTAGATTGTAAAAATATTTTCTTTTGTTATCCTCTAGAATCTTTATCTAACAACCATCCTATGGATTTAGTAGATACTCTGACAAATACTGTGATTCAGTAGTTCAGTTTCAAGGTATTTATCAGTAGAAGTGCATATATTTGTGCACCAAATAATTCATAATGGCCTCAAGTTATAATCAACCATTCATCAACTAAAAAATGGATTGTGATATTTTCACACAAAGGGAAGGATAAGTCAGAAGAAAGAATGAATATTGCTACAAGTTTCAACTTGGTTGATTCTTACAGATGTAAAATGAAAGAGGTCACGCACAAAAGAGTAAATGCTGTATGACTTTATTTACTTAAAAATCAAAACTAAGCAAACCAGTTATGATGACTGATAACTTAATAGTGGTTACCTTTCATAGAAGAAAAGATTAATGCTTGGGAGGAGGCATGAAGATATCTGGGTTGTTGGTAATGTTCTGGTTGGGTCTAGGTAGTATGTGCACAGGTCTGTGTATTCTGTGAAAATTCATCAAGTTGTACACTTTAAGATCTGACCTCCCAATTATCTTAAATATTAAGGAAGGAGGCAACATGCTGTCACTATTAATTTTTGTATGGGTAAAGATTAGAATATCATCGATAGGTGGAATAGAACTAAGATACCAGTTTGGAGTAATCTCTGTTGATCTATGTTTATCTTTATAGAGGGTTTTTAACTAATCTTGATTCTTCTGAATTTTCGCACAATAAAAACAATGAAAAAAGTCCATCTTTGAGCATATTGTCTGCCTATTTTGAAATCTTTAGTAATTCATTCCACCTAGAAAATAAACTGCAGACTTAAATACTTAAGGTATCTGTAGCACAATGCTGATTGTGTGTGGGAAGTAAACAACATATATGAGGAACCAATTATGTATGAGGTGCACTAAATTCATTACTTTAGTGTATTTAACCCTTACATTAAACCTCTGAGTTAAATAGCATTATGCCATATTTTAGATTGAAGATAGAGTTCCTAAAATGTCTGAAGTTACTCAGTTAATAAGGGCCAGCAACAAATTATAAAATAGATCTCAAATCATCAAAGCAAATACTATGTTTACTACACCATATTCTTCACATAAAATTTCCAAATCTACTTTATCTAATTTTTCATCTTTTTAAAACTCTCCATTCCAAACTAACTTAGTTCAAAATCTGCCTCTCTTTGTATTTTTTTGTTTCTGTCACTTTTATATTTTGTGATCTTCTGTTTTTCTTTATCCTAATTCATCCAAAGACATAGAAGTCCCCCCTTTACTCAGGAGATATGTTTCCAGACCTCCAGAGGATGCTTGAAACCATGGAGAATATGAAGTCATATATAAATGTTTTTCCCCCACATATATGTGCCTCTGATCAAGTTTAATATATAAATTAGGCACAGTAACAGAGTAACAATAATAAAATAGAAAAATTATAATAATATTCTATAGTAAAAGTTACACGAATGTGGGCTCTCTCTGACTATCTTCTTGTGCAGAATATTTTGGGATTGTGTTTGACTGGACAACTGAAACCAAGGAAAGTGAAACCGGGGTAAAGGGGGATGACTGTATGTTATTCAGTCATTTAGATAACTTTTAAAGTCTACCTTTATTCTGAAGCTTTGCTTAACTACCACAGTCTGTATAATCTTTTTCTCCTCTTAACCACAATTATAGCTGCTTACAAATCATTCATTATGTATAACATTGTGACATTTCTTCTATGTTGCCTTGAAATGTTATTTAAATTCAGGTTTTTTTCCTTGACGTTTGTCTTATTTTCATAATTATGTTAAAAGTTCCTGAGTATAGAAAAAGTATTTGTACTTTTTTGTTTCTTAATTCAAAATGTTCAAAACTAGTGGAGATTGAAATATAATCTAGAAAAAGTACTGTATCAGTTGGAATTCTGTAAGTCTAGGTTATTAGTACAAAAGAATACTGAAGGGGGAAATTTTTCAAATAAAGTTGAGATAATTTTAAGATTGTTTTTCCTCCTTTAATCTTTCCCTCCTTCTTTATTAAACATATACATTAAAACATTGGAGGGAATCACAGGACAACAAGACAATGTGAAATTAAAGCAACAAGTTTGATTGTTTCTTGCTGTATCTATTAACCATCTCGCTGCATGGAGACTGTAGTTTGTGGCCTTTTCCTACCACCAGGGACCAAGTGAAAATGGTTGAAAATGGCAGTTGAAAGTTGCTAGTCTCTAACTCTCAGAGATCCTGAAATCTCTGATAGCAAACTGGGACTAATAGGAAGAAAAGAATGTAGTTGTGAACCAGGATTGAAAGGTTCCAGGATAAGATATGACATTGAGTAAACTATTACCAAACCCACAACAGCAAAAGAATTTGGGAAATATAATGATTAAAGACATAGTGTCTGAAGAATTCACAATATAATTATACAGAATGTTGATATTGTTCAACAAGTAGACATATGATAAAAGAGCATCTAACTAAATCTTGGTATAATATCATGAGGTTGGGAAACCCCATGATAATAAGATAATGATAATAATAACTATAAAGAAAATGCAAATGGAAAGGAGGAGCAGTTTATTCTAAATAAAAATAGTTTGATAGGTGGCTTCTTGCATTGAGAGACTATAACGTATTTGGGAAAATGCATTTTCACTGACAGATGAGAATGTGGTGATATTATTAATTGTAAAAGAAGTTGCAAGAAATAAGTTCCCCAAATCAAGTCATATTCCTCACACCTGAACATTCTCCTTTGGCGCAGACCAAAGGCATCTACTTAAGGATGTTTCTGTCTTTCTTAAATGATAATGTTCTGAGAAATCCCCTTGTCTCTAGTAACCCACATTGAAAAGGGGTTGAATTCAAGCTACAATGGTGTCTGCAGGTCTTTATTGTTTTCCTATAACTCTACACTGATAGTTTAAATATTTCTTCCAACAATGTCTCTATTCAAATACTAACAAGTCAGAACATACACTAAAAAGGATACTTTACTGTTGCAAAGACTGTAATAAAAAGATTACACATTTCAACACCTACATATGACATCTTCAAAAAAGAATTTCTATCCATCTTTATTAAAGAATCACATTAGGAAAAAGTGAAATTTGAACTCCTTCTCCTTTTACATTTCTCATGCTATTTTGGAAGTAAGCTACACTTTCATTGAAAATTATCCTTTGATCTTCAGTGAGTACAGATATTCTGTACCTCATTTATGCCTAAGACAATGCAACATGTTTGTTTTGTCATTAATACTAATCCTGCTTTGATTTCTTTGAACTGTTGGCAACAGGTAATTCAACTTAAGTCTTTTCTAGACAGATTTTGTCCTTTGTTGGATGATGAAATTTCTCTGGTGTTAACACCTAAAAAGACTGGCTACTTTCTCTTTCCTCTTCTAATTATTGGATATACTGTTAGACTGCATCCAGCAAACCAATTATCTTAAATATTAAGGAAGGAGGCAACATGCTGTCACTATTAATTTTTGTATGGGTAAAGATTAGAATATCATCGATAGGTGGAATAGAACTAAGATACCAGTTTGGAGTAATCTCTGTTGATCTATGTTTATCTTTATAGAGGGTTTTTAACTAATCTTGATTCTTCTGAATTTTCTCTTTAAGAAGAGTTCAAAAATACAATAAAAAATTAAACCAAAATTCTAGGATTAAAAATAAATTAATGCTTGCTAGCAAATAGCTTCTGGGTATGATAATTCATTTGTCCTTTTCTTCATTTTATATTTAATACTGTTTTGCTATAGACATACTAGAAACTTGCAATATTCAATATCTTACCAGTGAATTGTGTTCTGTGTTAAACTAGCAGTGATTTAGCAGTATGTACAATGGTGAGCATGGATAAATATATATTTTTAATTGTTCTAAACCAACCCTATATACCAAAAAAAAATCAATTTAAAAATGAAATGTCATTAATTTCTAAGATTTTTCCAGACACTATATATTTGGCAAACACCTGGCAAATTTCTAGATATCACATCTGGTAGGTGTAGATGAAATTCATTAGACTAAGTCTTCTAAGCATGTATGTTTGCCAAAGCTTTGATATGACAAGTGCTTATTTCCGATGGCAGTCATTTATTCTTTGCCAGTTCATAAGTGCTTCCTTCTAGCAGTGGATTGCATTTCCGCTGGCATTTGAAACATTGGCGACCATGCCACTGTATATTAGAATACGTGTGCAGAGAGATTACTATCAATCCAAAACAGCAGAATGGGAGTTGCTGTTTATAGGACTTTGTTGAGCTAAAAGTCAACAGAGGATTCTTGGCTTTCGGGAGAGCATTCTAACAAAGGACGGAAGTACATATATATTACTGAAGGGCCACTTCTTGAGTATTTGATTACAGACACAAATGACTAACTTAAAAGGTCTTTTATAAGGGGGAAAGATAGGAGTCAGGAGGTCTGATAACAGAAAAACTCCTGCTTTCTACTTTGGGCTCTCCTTATAAGTAACTGGAAAATGTTTCACAGTTTTCTTCAAGTGGACATGTAAGCAAATGCTTATCATGCAGCTATTTGCAGATATGACTTAGGTGCTAGGAAGCAGGGTTGACAAGGAAATGATTTGCTTTAAAGTGACCCTGAACAATGAATACAAGATGCCCAATGGTGGCTATGTCTTTCCTTTCTCAGTGTAATTTTTTGAAGAGATTGAGTTTGTATGTCTAAAGTAGTAAATGTTTATCAAAGTATTTCTAAGATTGGTACAATGAAATCTCTAGCAGATGGGAACAAAGAATATGTTTGAGATATATATATATATATATATATATATATATATATATATATATATAATGAAATACATTGATAGATCTATAATCAAATACCTATATGCATGCATACAATTTCATACTTAAATATGCATATGTATTAGACACATGCATAAAGACATATGGTTTAATAATTGATAAACTGTGAAAAAATACTTCCATCACTAGTTAGTTGATATAAATAGACTTAAGAATATATATTGTCAATGACCAACTTTGACCTAGTAATTTTTTCCATAAGGAGTCTGAAAGAGGGTACAACTAATTTTTCAGCAGCTTATAAAGAATGTCATCTTTTGCATACACTCTTCAAATCATCCCAGAAGAAAAGTTCTTTTGGGGTCTTATGTGATTTCATTAGTTAGAAAAGTTATCACAAATATATCTGTAATAATAGTATATGTGTGCTTTTTAATTTGAATAGAATATCAATGATTATGTTAAAATTAAGGAATAGGCATTTCTCATGCATGGCACAATGTTGACTTCATAAGTCAGTAATGTTTATTATTGTCACTAACTGAATTAGCTAGCTAAATAAGATTTGGTTTGATACACAAACTATAATGCTATCATAAATTATCTTGGACTCACAGGGAGATTTTGCTTATATCCAAAGTTAAAATAGCACATTATATAAGTAAAGCAATTGTCAATTTAGTGAAAATCCAGGCAAATTTGATGTTTGTCTTCAATGACCTTGCAAATTAAATAAAAATATACTGCCAAGCAGAATTTAATTACATATTTATGATGTACATATTAAAATGTTCACAAATTAATACCAACATATAAATTGGATGCTAGATGAAAAAAAAAAATCCTAGAAATTTATATTTAAAATCTAGCCCTTTAAATAATTTAG
This sequence comes from Scalopus aquaticus, assembly GCA_004024925.1. Taxonomy (NCBI): domain Eukaryota; kingdom Metazoa; phylum Chordata; class Mammalia; order Eulipotyphla; family Talpidae; genus Scalopus; species Scalopus aquaticus. The sequence continues at coordinate 109,108 of PVIJ01002450.1, read as the reverse complement.
CAAACCTCCCTCACACTGGCTAAGTCAGCTCTACCCAGGACTGACCGTGTTGTGTAATCACCTTTTAAAGGTCCACAGATGATATAGAAAGCTGCTTAGGGGGTTTGAGCAGCAAAGGTGATGTGGTTACCACACTTTCACAAATTCAAAGAAAGTCAGAATTTTGCATGGTAGAAAATTCCATTTCGTAAATTATAGATGTTGATCATTTCTGTTTTCTATTCTGGAATAGATTTTATAGAAACAAAATATAATTAACTGTCTTAGACCTAGAATTCCATATTACATACTAGAGTATATAAAAAATAGTAAAAATTCTGAAAGAAACATGATTTAGACATGGCTGAGTTAAGTGTTCAATATTTGGAAATCCATATTTTCCTAAAATTAGCTAGGTTTCTAATGTTTAGTATCCTCATAAAGCACAGGTAACTGGAATTACTTATATAGAGATTTTCAAAGCTTAATTCATTGACCAAATTTTCTTTTCAAATATACTTTGTCTTCAAGTGTCCCAAATTCCTATGCTATAAAATTAAAACTGGTTGTTAGGTGGTGAAGAATATGGAGTGCCTTTGAGTTCAGGAGGTTTTCTAATCTTTAATGGAGAGGTGCATGTTGCTGGAATGTGTACTTTGTTTGATGGAGAACCTGTGCCACGGGCTGTGACTCCCTTATTCTTGCAATATATTGTACATGGTTAATGTTCTATTATATAATAAGTCATATACTCTGGCTCCTATCAGCAAATATATTTGCTTTCAATTCTTTTAAGAAAGTTAAGGGTATATAATTTGAACTAAATCAATTTCTTACTTCCATAGCTATCAATTCTTCAAAAATCTATTCTGTTCCTCTACTCCCTTACAGTTTTATTTCAATAAATCTTTAATTTCCTTTAAAGGCTAATACCTTTACCTGTATTCAGTTTCCCAGCAATTTTCTGTTTCATGAGTTACCCCCCATCCTTCCAGTTTTTAGCATTTTGATCTCTATTTGCTATTTTCCCCAACATTATAAGTAAGCTCAATTTTTATTTACTTCAGATGACACTATACAAAACATAAGGTATCACATCACCAATACCAGCAAACAGAACAAAAGCAAAAGCAATGACAAAATTCTGATGTTATCCGAATGTATGTTCTGATACTTTATCCACAGTCTTCTGTGCTCCTTATTTCCCTGTTTACATATCTGGACAATCACAAACCTATTACAATTTGACTGTTTGACTTCATTGAGACCACTTTGTGGCATTTAACCCGGAGAATCCTCCTATTATGCAAGTTTTTCCCATGCAGACTAATCTAGCCTAGTAATTTAAACTACTACCTCTACTACTACTACCTCCAAAATTTTAATTTCCAGAACCAGACCTATGTATTTATTTGTGGGTATCTTTGCTCCATGTGTGTCCCAAGCCAATGTATTTTCAAGACAGAACTCATCACCTTTTGCCCCAAATGTTCTCCTGTGTCTAGGTTATGTACCTTAATCAACAGTCCCACATTTTACCCAGTAACCCAACCAGAAAATGAGCCCCATGCAGGGTGACCTATTTTACTATATACATCCATTTGTTTTTCAAGTCTTCAAGGTAAGACATCTTTAGCATACTCAATACCACTCTTTCCTATAGTACTTCACTCTCTTATTAAATTAATGTTTCTTTAAAAGTCTATTTATTCTGGCTACTACCTGCATGAAAATACCCAGTGACTATATCTTTTTCCATAAAAAAAAGCAAAGGATACCACTTATGGCTCATTCTTTACTTATCTGCACCCCACATTTCTTTGTATGTTGTATGCACCTCATTTTATTTTTTTTTTTTTATTTTAAAAGTACACGTTTATCAGGAAAAAGAGAAAGGAAATGAGAAGCACCTGTACAGTCATGGGTGGACAGAAGAGATGCCTTCATACAACTCATTTTAATGCTCATATAGAACCCATCCATAGTATGATGTCCATAGAAAGAAACTCCCAAGTTTTAAAGATGGTCCTGCACCTAAGTAATTGTTGAAGTTAATGGTTTTCTGAAAGTTTTTGAATCTGTTTCTTTGACTGCAAAATGTGAGTATTAATGCTTCTAAAATATAGCTATTGTGAGGAGTAAATACAAAATATAAGTAAAATACTCAAAGGTTAGCTGATGGAATTGAACAAATACTAGTTCCTCTTGACTCCTTTTCCTATAAGTAATCTTTCCCTGGATACATATTCAGCATTTCCTGTACAATATTGAAATTTACTTAGCCTTTAGCATATCAGTTTCCTCATCTATAAGTCGAATAGTTAATGAAACTACTTCCAGAGTGTCTGGGAACTAAATGGCTTAATAGAAATAAAGTTCATAGACCTCAGCTTAGCATATAAATATTTAGAGTTGACTGTAATCTTACAAGAGTATAGCACTGACCTATTTTCTCTCTCAATGGTAATTACTTATGCAAGTGTTTTTTTTTTCCTCACCATATCTATCCTCTAGTGATATAACCCAATGTAAAATAATATACATTTTGATTAGTCATGATTTTCATTCCTTCTTTGTGTGATTTCTTTCTTTTCTTATTCTTCTTCCTTTTTAATTATTAAGACAAAGAAATAGAGTTGAGTCAACAAAGGAAGCGTTAACCAGAGAAATGTTGGAGAGAAGCAGGATCTTGCTGACACAAAAGGAAAATTACCTCTTTTATGATCAATTGAGGTAGTCAGGAAACCTAGTCGAAGTCAAAGCACAGGATAAAGCTCTCAAGGAAGCTTTGAAGCTCAAATTAGTTTAGAAAGGAAGCGCAAAAACCCTTAACAAATTTAATAGGAATAAGGTTCAAGATGAATACAGTTAACAATTACAGAGAAATTTGAGTGGGTGTAGACTTGTTCTGGAATTTTGCTCCAATGTAACAGATTTTTAGACACTGGAATATATTACACACAAGGTTCTATATCATAGTATTTGGTACCTACTGAGACTATCTAAAATAATTCTGATTGATTAGATTACTCAGCTACATAAATAAATCTTCAAATTACAAGTAAATATGTATTGAGACATGTCATACATAGCCACTTACTAATGTGAATTCTTAACTCTTGCTCCTGTCTGTTCATGTTTCTCTTTGCTGTGAAGGAGGGTTGAAAAGACTCAGGTAGGCCTGTGGCAGAGTGGCCTAGCACTATTGGTGTGCGAGATATGAACCATGTAGCTTGTTCTTTCTCCTAGTTCAAAGCTAAGTACTTTCTGGTGTTCATACAGACAGTAAGGTATTCTTGAAATGATACACAAATAGCATACAGTCCAAATTAGCACTATTTCAAAATTACTTTTTGTATTATTAAATACTACCAGTTCCTAATTGCTAAAATAGACACATGTCCACACATTGGATGATATGCTGCTGTGAAATGTTAAATAGAGAAAAATCCTATGGGGATATGTTGAGCAGAGGATTTACTAGTTAGTACCTTGTGGAAACGCCATTGATCGAGTTTAAAGAAGCCACATAGAACACAAAGATTTTGTAGGTTACATACTACAAATTTACCATCAGATGAACTCTAACTAAAACAAACACTGTACCTTCTGAATCTGTGGGCAGGATTTAGGGATTGAAAATGGAAGATTCAAGAACTATTCTTTTGATATCATAGTTGAAAAAAAAAACAGTAAGTTTTAGAAAAGCTGTCAGCTGGAATCTCAACTCTTTATTCTTTTGTATTTTTATATAAAATATAAGCTAATTAATCACGAAGGAAAGAAGTTTAATGAAGATTGATCAGGGTTAAAACGTATTGGTGAAAATTATAATGTATTCAATAATAGAATAATTGTGATATGTACTGGGAACAAATTGGGGGGCTTATTGAGGCCGGGATCTTTCCGTTACAGACTTTCAAACTGCAAGGAGGATCTCATCCTAAGTTTTCCATTCCGAGTTGTCTAAAACTGGAGAACGCATATCATGAATATGGCTTTTGTGCCACTGTGTAGGAAGAACATAATTATGAAGAAAGCAGCATCTTGTCTAGTCCAAGTTTCTCAATGGATTTGCTAGAAACATTGGAACGTAGAATTCATTTTTAAAAAAAGCATGTGTGTTTTTTTCACTCTCTATGTACAAGGCAAGTGATGCTATAACATATAAGCAGATTCCCAGCTATTAAGACTTATTTTTAAGATTTACTTATTTATGCATACAAGAACTAGGGTGTAGGCCAGAAGTGTGTGGTGGGAAGGGGAGTGAGAAGGTTCACCAGAGACAGAGTGGGAAGAGGTACAGGCAGACTGACTGAAATGCACTGCTGAGTGGAGCAGGGGGCAAGGCAAGAGAGGTCTGAAGTCCCTAGCCAGGGATCTAACAGTGCTGCAGTGGCTGCTGATATGTGCATAGTGCTGAGAATTAACCCCTTGTACCACCATGAGGCCCTATTAAGAATTTTGACTTAAAACATATATTTACGCTACAGAAAATGAAGTCAGAAATAAAGTAGATTTCTTTTATAGCATCCTCTATATTAGAAGATATTGTATAAAAAAATGCCTAATAAATGTTTGTGGTTTGACCATTGGTCCTGGCAATCACTAAATGCAAACTAGAAAGTAAGAAGTCAATTGGAATAACACAGTAACCAGGACACGTGTGAAGAAATGGGAAATCATTGAAAAATTGGTTTGTTTTGTGAAAATTGCAGAGCTGAAGAGACATCATCTGCTCCTGATTTTCCACTTCTGAGTCCAAGCAGGGTGTTAATAATAGCAAAGATAGATCACAATAAACTGCACTTCCCTATACTTATTCCCTGGCAGTTACAGACTTCTATAACTAGCTTTAATCAATAGAGTATGGAGGAAGTAACATTGTGTCAGTTCTGGGCTATGCACTAACAAAGCCTGGCAGCTTTTGCTTTTGCACTTCTAGAAGCCCTCAGCCACCATGTAAGGAGTTACATTGCCTGAGAGACTGTAAAAAAAGACCATATAGAGAGAGTCTCTAAGACTATATTGAGATGGAGTAAAGACTAGCCATGCAAGCATGCCAAGCAAATGCCCAGATGACTTCATCCTCAGCTTACATGTGAATGCCACCCCATATGATCCCAAGTAGAACCACAGAAAGCAGCATAGATATACTCAGTTAACCCACAGGACTGTAAGAGACAATAATGTTATTGTTTTAAGATACTAAGTTTTAGGTTTGTTTCTAATCTGTATTTATGTATAAGTAAAACAATAGCATTTAGTTATAAGTAATAGAAACAGAATAATGACTTGCTCATTACATGTAATCTTTATCCATATGTTCTGATTCTACTGAACTACTTCCAAGTGGGATTGGAGTTGGTTTCCTAAGAAAATACATGTAAACATAAAGAAATGCATGTTTAGAAGAACCAAAAAAGACATAAAATTAATTTAGAGAGAGAGATATTTATATATATATATATATATACTTTTTTCTTTACGCTTTCTCTTTGTTTCTTAAAAGCAGTCAAACCATGTATTCTTATGATACCTTATAATAAACCCAAACTAATGACACATTAAAAGTTGACCTGTCTTGATGAAATGATGTAGTATTCCCACAGGTCCATGCTTCCTTTTCCACATAACCACTAAGACTTCACAGGATACAAAATAAAACCACAGATTGGAAGGATAGAATAAATATTTACAATAGGAACTCTGGGTAACTCATTTAAACCCAAAATTAGACAACAAAAGTTGGTTACCAGTACACTTCTCTCCAAGAAAAGAAACACAGTATGTTACAAATCACTGATTGATGAAAAGATTCTAAATTTCTCTGAAGGAATAAGCTTGAACTGGATTGAATTATTTAATTATGGGAGGATTTTGTAATATACATCCTTTTGTAATGACTGTATGTTAGTCATGTCTAACTTAACAATTGAAAGTGATTTTTGTTGCAAGTAGATAAAGATATGGCAGAAGCTAAAATCCAAATCTTTCTAAGAGATTTATAGTTTAAATAAATAAACAATAAAGAACAACAGAAGAACAAATGAAATTACAGAAATGCCTTCCACATAATCAGAAAACAATAAAAGCTAAATATTTCAAATCACTTAAATAAAAACATGATTTCCAGCAAAGCAAATTCTTGGGCTCCTGCTGGAAACCTTTGTACATTGCTAAGTTGGTATGGAAAACCATGTGGGATAGAGAAGAGGACATTGAATAAAGTCACCTCCAAAAGAAAGTCAAATGAGTAAGAGTCCTAGTAAGTCAGAACTCTGTCTATATGGAAAGGACTTAAGAGTTCATTGGATTAAAAAAGTTAGTTTAAATAAGATAATACTTCTGCTGAAGTAAATAAGATGAAAGGAATAGGCCCTTTAATAATAAGAGAAAACAATTAATATACTCTTGAAAGACACAAAAGTTAACTTGAAAGACATCTCTGGTTCCATACTAGGTGATTGTGCATTATAAAATTGTTACTTCCCCTTATTGTATAAATTTAAGAAAAATCTCAATTAAAAAATCTAGTTTTTAATCAAGCTAGACTAGTTGATACCAAAGTTTATATGGAAAATAATTGCTCAAGTATAACTGGGAAAACAGTGAAAGACAACTGCTGTGAGACCAAGCTATAATTACTAGATATTAATACATACCGAGGCTCTGCAATTGAAGGTGTCAGAATGATGCATAAATGGAGGCATAGTTAAGTGGATTTTTTTAGATTTAAAATACAGAAATTTATCCAAGTATATAAATATTGAGGTTATTTAAATTTTGCAGTGATTAAGGAGGCTTTTTTTATTTTGAAAGTTAAAGTTAATATACTTCATAAGAAAAGGTGAATATTCATTGAAGTATTTAGGGTTCAAGGTGCCTCATATGACCTTTCAATTTTCAACGAGCATGAGAAATGTGAATGTCAGCAGACCTGTCGAAAGATAAGGTGCTGAAATTTAGGATGCAATTAAACATTCAAATCAAATTATATCCTCACATAAATTAGAAAAACAAGCAGAAGATACTTTCTAGGAGGTTGAGAAAAATATGTATCCATTTTTGCAATATCACTTAAATTGAATAGTAAATAATTTATGAAGAATATATAAATTATACCAACATTCCTGTCTGTAAAGCATGAGATTAATATAGGTGAGTTATTCACCTCATTTCAATAGGGCCAATAACATCTATTTTGACACCTATGTTAATAGCTTTTCTCTGCTTCTTCATGCAGTGCCTTTCTGTTATGTTAACTCAGATTTTCTTGTTACAATTTAATTTAAACTTCACAAAACTCTGCTCACGGAGTAAAATCTGAGGGCATTAGGAATATTTTGCTGGTAGGTGACAAACGGAATATTGGGAGGTAGATGTCATCTCATGTACTAGTGGAAAATTCCTAGTACCTTTTCTGAACCACTTAGCAAAACCTTACTCTGTAAGGTTTTGAAAGGTAACCATGCAACATATTTATTTATTTTCATCATCATTCAACAAATATTTATATGTTGTACATTGCAGCAAATATTTAAGCAAAGAACACAATGGGTGGTAGTAAGTCACAAGATCTAATGAGAAAGAATCTCTTGTCAGGTAAAATCCATGAAACAGCTCACTATGAAAAGCTGCTAAAAAGACCAGGTAGTAAACACAATGCATCTAAAGTGACCTGTTACATTGGTAGGAGCTATGAACAATTACTCTTACCACCACAATATTTTAAAACACATTTGGTGTTCATATGACAAAACAAAGTCAAAAGCCTCTTAAGTAAGGAAATATTGCAGGATAGAAATTCTACCTTGCATTTCTAAGTATACAGAAACATACTGTCAGTGAGATCTCAATTAATTATTTTAGAATAGAGTTGAAATAAAAAAGAAAGGATAAAATGTAGAAAAATGTAGGGCCTCCCCGGTGGCGCTGCGGTTAAGCGCTGCGCTGTGGAGCTGTTGGCAGTGGCGATGCGAGTTCGACGTCCGGACAGGGAGAATCCCACACGGCGCGGCAGACCTCTCCTGCCTCGCCCGCTGCTCTCCTCAGCAGTGTATTTCTGATCTGCCTGTTCTGCTACCCGCTCTGTCTCTGGTGAACCCTCTCGCCGCCCCACGCCTCTGGCCTGTACCCCAGCTTGTATGTATAAAAAAAAATGAAATACAATAAAATAAATAAATAAAAATGTAGAAAAATGTAGACAACAGAGATACATATATCTGCTATATCAAGAACTGCCTCATATTCTAATTAATACCATCTCATCTGGGAGTAGATGACTGGATCTTATATTATGTCAATTGACACATAAATAAGCAAAAAGCACTTATTTAAATTGTTAATGATAAGAGTTTGAGTTCCAGTTAATCGCACCATGTAGATTAGAGGCTAAGCTGCTTTAACAAAGAGATTTGAAAATGCAGTGTTTCAAATTTAATTCTTTCGCACATATTTAAAGATGATTGATCCAGCTCAATGGGCTACCATGTTCCCAGAGATCATTCAAAGATCCCGATTTTGTCTGTTTCCAACTTTCTCTAAGGTGTTGCTTTGTTTGGCATGGTCCAAAACCTGTTGAAGTCACTTAAGAAGAGAGAAAGATGAGTTTGGGTATTATATTGCCCCCATTGTTTCTACCTTCATCTCATTGACTAGAATTTAGTCATAAGGTCACATCTCACTATAACGATGACAGACATGTTGCTTCAGTCTGCACAGTCTTGTGTCTACACCAAAGTGAGAGTTTATAGTCAAAAGGGAAAGAGGGAGAATTTATATTGGGCACAAATAGCAACGCCTGCCTCACATATTATTGCACATCTCCATGTAGAATTAAAGTAGAATATCTATTAGAGGTGTTAATTCAAAAACTTCAAGGTGGGTAAGAAAGCAAATCCAACAATTTACTTTCAGATTTCAAAAGAAACTTAAATCCCGTAATCAGACAAAGAAAGACAAGAAAGAAGATATCAAGTGAACGTTAAAATTTTGAAAATTCTTTCTACACCCATAATTATTTAGTATAATGACTTACTGAAATTTAAGTATCTTAAAATAACTCCTTTAAATACCTTTTTTCTGTTTCTCTTTAATTAAGCTTATCACTAGCTCTAAAATTTTAAATGTTTTCAAAAACTTTGCAAGGAGAAAAAAAAAATCAAGTACTCCCACCTGGTGAATCTACTCCACAAAACTTGTAACACTTGGTATCATTCAAATTGAATTCACATTAACAAGTATTTTTATATGTATCATGCTGATCATGTAAATGCAGTGAGCTTTCTGGAAAAAAAGAAAAACCACCACACAAATTGTAACTGATTAGATGATGCTGCAATCATATAGAACTAGTCTTTTTTGGAGGAGAGGGGATTGCATATCATCTCTACATGAATATAAATAAACTTCACTTTCATTAGAGATTATTTTTTCCTTATGAAGGAGAATGATTGAAATGTAGAGAGGGGATTTCATATTTTGTACTGCCAATCTTCTCTTTTGGTTGGAATGGTAATAATGTAAGCATCATGTGTTCGGACCCAAGTACATTCTTTTCAATTCAATAAATATTAATTTAACTCCTATTCTGGGCATCATGTCTGAGTTTTGACTAACTAAAGAAGAAAGATGTGAATATCTTTTATCCTCAAGAGAAATTAATTTTTCAGATTTAGACATGAAACCAAATGGCTTCTTTTCCCCTTTAGATGGAGCAACTTTTCACATATCAGAGATCTGGTAAATGAAATTAAAAAAATTTTAAAAAGATCTAACTTTCATGTCACCTCCTGTTGCTCCAGAGACCAGAAGAAAGGAAAATGGAGGCTCTTGGTGAAAGAGAGTCATCAGAATTTAGTGATTTTCCTCACTCTTAGGAAGTTTGGGTTCGCCCAGAAGGCTAGGACTCAGTGAAATGAATTGTCCTCAGGAAGTGGCATCCATTCTTAGACCAGAGGAAAGAAGGAAATTCCATCTGTGATCCCTAACATGAGCAGGAGCAGCACAGTATTTGTCTGACTGTCCCACTCTGATCTAGAAAGAATCCATCAATGACCCTTGCTCTCATGACCCAGAGTCCTTACCAAGTCTCTTGATATAGTCCGACTTTTGGAGGGGATGCACTTCTGGTGGACCAGGAACCCTGTGCTTGGACTTCCTAAGCACACATAAAGAGACTGGGTATTTATATTTTCTCAAACAAATATTAAACCAATCTTATACAAAAAAGTAAAATCAGAACTAAATGCCTACCTTATATTATTATTGCAAAACACTTGTATCTAAATACAACAATAGTAATATAATAAGTTTTCATTACTAGACTATATCTGACATGCGCAGGTTTTCATATTAGAGAGAAGATCTGGGAGCCAGATATAAAAGGTCTCATTACAAATGGTATTTGTCTGAAAGCTCCTGAGTTACATAGATGATGGTCCCTTAATACAACCTAAGGGATATTAATCATAGAATTTTATATTATATTTTTATCACTCTATTCAGACTAAGTGAGCAACAAATATAAAAACCCTTATTCTCTAAATCTGAAAAAGACAGCAAAACATTATCAAAATTGTGACTATGCTAACAAAAGTCAAATTTGAGTTTGTAGTCTTTTATAACATATATCTTAAATTAAAAATACTTTTCCAGATTGACAAAAGTAGAAAAAGTACTATTGTCTCCCATCTCCTCCTTCCAAGAAAAAAATAGTACATATTTCCAGAGATAGTCTGTGCGTATCAGGGAAATGCATGCAACATACCAACATCTTACATACAGCTGGCAGCGTACTGCATGAAGACATTGTGACATGAATACTGTTTTAGCACTTTACTAATTGTGTCACTTAATACTAATTGTGTCGCTTAATAATCTATCTGCATGTTATTTCATTGTAAGGATATATTTGGAACACAATTTATCCTTCTATTTCTGGACATTCAGTATATTTTATAAATTTTTGCAAATTCAGCACAGTACTTCAATTAATAGTTAAATCAATATAATTTTACCAATATATAATAAGCATAGCATAAATGTTTAAAAGTAGATGTGCTAGAATAAGAAGTCTTTTACTTGGGATGTTGGTAGTTATTGACAATTTGTCATCCATGTTACTAATATCATTCTCCTTCCAAAATAAATCAAAGTCCTCCTTTCCTACAACCTCACCGATACAATTTGGTAACAAATATTTCGACATCTGTCAAACAGAGAAGTGAAAATGGTGCATTGTTTGGTTTGTTTTTGGAATGCATTTATTTAAGAGCAAAGTTGCGTATCTTATGTTGCATATTTATTTTAATTAATTTTCTGTAAATTGATCATAGTCTGCTTTTCTATTTTACCATTGTTATTATTTTATAGGGAAATTAATTCCTTCATTTGTGACATGATTTGTAAGTATTTGTATCTTAGTCTCTTGTTTTTATTTTAGCCTGTTTTTAGAAAATCTTTGTTGTGGATATTTGTAGTTAAAGTAATATAATTACTTTTTATTCACCTTTTTCATGAAGGGCTCAGAATTTTTGTCATATTTTAAAAGACCTCTATAATTATAACATATTTTAACTTCTCCTTTGTTATTTCTAGTACTGTTGTATTTTTACTTACTTTTATATTTTTATTTCCTATAGTCTCATTGAAATATATTTGGGTTTGATGTAAGACATATGTCTGCAACTCTATGCTTTTGAGTTTTTTATCCACTTATATAATTTATTGATAAATCATGTTTCTGAGGCTATTGGCTTTAGACTAAGGACCTGTACATATTTGGGTTTTTGGATTCACTAATCTGTCCACTGGTCATTTGATAGCTACTAGCAAATTAAACAATAATTACTATTAGGATTCTGTAAGGTAGTTGATAAACTAATCCTCCATGACAACAAACAAGAACAAATATATTATTACATTTGGTAAAATGCAAATTGTGTTTCTAGCTGCTCTATGGATAGTAGATACAGATTTGCTTTCACATAAATGGTGAAGATTGAAGATGATGGTTATGCTCATTTTGGGATCTAATGTTCTTTGGTTCTACAATAATTTATTCAACTATTTGGGAGTTGACTTGGAAATAGACTTTAAATTTGTCCATCTAAAATAGTTACATTCAATGCACTGTTGGTAGACTATGGGTGATTTTGTGGTGGGTACAGTACTATGTAATACCTGATTGGAGTATCCAAATATTACCTCAATTCAAATATAAGTAAATAAATAAACATTGACCTAAAAAGAGAGTTACATTGAATCTTAGATATATTGAAATTATCCTTTGCTCTATGCCATGCTTGGAAAAAAATCTAGTCTTTACTTCTTCTTTTATTTTTCACTTTAGGTAAGAAAAAATAAGAAAAGCCAAATTTTGATAGAAATCGCTCTAGCCCCCTAATCTATAGGGTAGACAGAAAACCAAAATGGACACATGGGGTATGAATGATCTCTTCTCTCTTTAGGAAGGAATAAATTCTCTGGATAACTATGAGAATGAGGGTCACTCATTAAATTGAATAAAGAGAAAAACAAGACACAAGGAAATGTGAGAAATCTGAGAGGGTTTGAGAAGTTCATTCTGGTGATGGAGATTAGGTGCTGTGATGTGGATAACTAGAGAAAACAACCATGTGTTGATGAAGAAGGTCACAGGGAGGCAGAAAGCAGGATAGTTCTTTTACTAGAGGCAAAGGCCATTTGTAAACTGATATTTAAAATAGTCTGAAACTTTGTCTAAAATGTTCTGCAGAGAGTGGTGTATGTGTGTGCATGTGTGTGTATGTGCGTGTATGTGTATTTGTGTAAAAACATGGAATACAAGGGGGGAAGTGGTTTTCTGTGGTCTCTTTTATCCAGTCAGACATTGCTGTTCCGTGCTGGAAGTATACCTATCAGTAGAGTTCATCATTGTTGTTCACATTTTTAGACTTTCCAGTCTAGGGAAGAGTTTAACAGTCACTTCATATATATGTACATATATGGTTCTGATTTTCAGTAAAAAAGCAAGGGATATCATTCTATGGGAGAGCAGTCTTTACTAAATTACTCAGTGAACATAAATATCTACATGACTTGAAATGGGCAAGCATGGTCACATTCATTTACTACTAGACTTTCAAGAGAAAGATTGAGAAATGGCATGAGATTTATCAGCTGAATATCATGGATAAGCTGGAAAAGAGCAGTGGTAGGGAAGTGTTGGGGTTAAAAGTTTAGCTAAAGTGTGAAAAATGACAAGTGGAAAATAGAAGTTACCACTGACAACTCTCAGAGAAGTTTTGTTGAAAAGGGGAACAAAGGTTTGGTGCAGTAAGTGGAGTGAGAAGTAGATTGAGAGATCATTACTAAATCAGGAGATTATTATTTTCTATAAGATGTGAAAGTGGGCACATTCTTGCTTCCTTTATTTACACATTTTAAGGGGCTGTTTTACTAAAGAAAAACAGTGCTGACATATAATGTTCATGTGATAAAATTAGAGGCAGGACTTTGAACTCTACAGAGTACAAATTTATCAGACAATTGCATTCTCTGCATTCTTACAAAATTAATAAATTTGTAGGAACCTTTTTTATTTTTAAGTTATCTTAAAAATAAGTATATTTTTAAATTCAAAATGATTTTAATAGGTTAATAAATCTCCTCTAAGACTGTAGTCTCTTTGCTTAAATATGTGAGCAATACCCTACTTCTATGTGGTCTGGCATCGTATCATGTTCTCATGAGTGAATTCTGATATTATGGTAATGTGCCTTTGCTTTCAGTTTCCAGTATAACACCCAGCTGCAGCCTGGCCCTAGTCCCAAGATTCCTAGTGGCTAGCAACTTCTGAACAAATAGCAAGAGCATCAACAGGCTAAATTTAGAGCCATCTCAGTGGATAGGGAGTTTGAGCCAGGGCTGGCAACAGTAGGATCATGACTAAGAGTGGTACTCATGTCTGCCAAACCTTTGATTTCCCTAAGAATATTAATAACCAGGCCAAGGACTTGACAAATGGACAGTGGCCAGTGAAAAGGATAAAGGAGGAAGAGATGGAGGGAGATGGTTGGACGAAGCCAAAAGCTAAATGTCACCTTGTCTTTACAGTCTTAAAAATCTAATTGTGTATTCTATCTAAATATAGAATCTACTTTTGCAGGTTTTCCCTGGAACTACAGCTTGATTAGACCTCTTTTTTCAAAGCCTGGGAGGAAGACCCTGATTACCATAATCCTTCCTCATTCCCCCCAAGCAGAATTAATTCCTCTGCCTGATCAAAATCATGCAGATAGAAAGAACATATTGGATCTGGATGTATTTGTGGGCCCCAGGACAGAATTACATCACAATTGAGCACCGCAATACTAACATATATCTTGGGTTCATTTTATCATATATGTAATTTTAGCAACTAATCAAAAATGCACACAAGAATTTGTTCAATATCTAATATATGTTAGGCTTTTTAAAATGTTTGTAATGAGAAACTTCCTTGCAGCATGTTATGTGGGCAAGGACACCTGGAAACATAAGTATAGGACTAACCTCGCACTGGACACCACAAGAAAACAGCACATCTTAAGTAACCAACAATAGGGTAAGGAAAAGTGAATTTTCTTATCTTCATATGGTACAATGACCATAGAGACTGTTTTATAAAGGAATAAATCTACATAGACAATAACATATGAAGGAAAAATTATAGAATGCAATGTACCATCTTACTGTATCTGTAAGTTATATATATTTTTTATATAAAATGCTGGAAAGAAATACTATAAATGATTTAGAAGTTACATGAAGAATTAAATACAGAATATTTTCTTAATTGGTCAAATTGCTGTGACATATCAATATGTGCTATAACTTATATTTTGTGTTAAATGAAATTTTATAGGAAGCAGACTGAGTGGGTTAAACAAACTTTTTCCTTGGGAACTGACTTTATCACTAAAATTCTCCTCTTTTATCTAACCTTTGAGTAACAGACCTAACTTATAATCAACTAATACTTAATGCTCAAACTCCAAACAAACAAAAATGACGCATGCTAGTGTGCAGGTTTTATGGAGCTGAGCAGATGTCTGAAGCAGCTGACAAGACAGAAAGTGCCTTATAGTAGATAACAATACCAGAGCACACTGTTTAGAAATGTCTTGTCTCACTTTGCTCTGCCAGCAAGTTCAGGGAGTTAACAATCAAAACTGCCTCATGTATTTAAACTTTGTGCAGTGGGTCATATAAACATTCTTTGAGTTAAATGGTGTAATAGATCTAAAAATCTCATACCCACTTTCTTTTCTTTCTGAGATTTATCACACTGTGATATAAATACCCACAGTATTTTACAAGACAATGAACCTGGCTTTTTCTAAGGCCAGTCGTTTTTTGCTGATTAGTGGAAAACTGGAGAGCTCTAAAATGGTTGCTTGACACAATCTTGGGGCTTTTTGAAGCGCATCCTTAGAATATGTTTTAAATTACAATATGGTCATATTTCTAAAACAAAAAATATCTGAATATACTCAAATAGTCATATAAAGGAGAAAGCATGCCAAAATTCTACATTGCAAGGAACTGCTAAGCCCTGACAGGTAGCCAACACAGACAACTTGTAATATTTAATTATCTTCATATGTTTATTTCTTGTTTCCTACCCTTCTGTGAGCGGACTGGTTGGAGTTAAATTGGAGATGATAGCTTAAAATTTTTAGTAAGCCCTTCACTCTTTCTCTAATGCAATATGTTAATGTTAGTCACATATCTGTCAGTTGTGCTTTTGCCAAAATTAGTTGTGGTCCTCTGGGGAATTTTATGGTTTCTGGGGACATTTTTCCTCTTTACCGCCTTCCATTTTTTTCATTATAGAAAGTGTGATGTCATCACAAATCTATTAGCTCTGCCATGAAATATAGTCAAATTATCATAACAGAAATGTTCCCATCTTCATTACCAGAGACGGAACTTGTTCAGGATTTGCCTTTCCTGGTGCAGACTACCCCTGCCTGCCAGGTCTCTCTCAGAGGAGTCCTGCAAAATGAAGACATCAAACCCTGTTGGGATCCAGTGGCATTTCTCTCGTTAGTCCTCACACTGCAGGCCTGAAAAGCGAGACTCTACTTATTTCGGTTCTAACAAAGACTGAACAATAGCCGGTCCTATGCAAAGCCTTTTTTCCTGTCCAGTCTGTAGGCATTATCCAAGGAATCTCCATTCACATGAAGATAATGCACAGTGCCTCTTCCCTTGTTTAAACTATAGTCTACTCTATCTTAGTCCTCCTCTCATTTTCTTTTTGGCATTTTAATCCTTAGTCTTAGAGTAACTCAAGAATTACACAAACTAAATTAGAAGGAAATGCTGATGTTTCCAAGTCATGGAATCCTAAGATAAAGGTATCTTGTTTTTCTCCTCCAGATGCTAACTATATTTGTGTTAAGCATATTCAGATGCACTGTGAATGATCATCATTTGGACCCAGGGAGGAACCCTGGGAAGCAATCATCTTTAGAAACATATTTTCACTGATGGATATTATCTAAAAGTTTTACTTTTAATTTTCTCTCATCTGGCAGTGATTCTCTTTGGGAAGTTTATTTTTAGAACTAAAGAAGTAGGTTTTTGCCTCAGCAAAAGAAGAGATGATGCCTTCATGGAAATCTCTTATTATATATATTTGACTATGAAAATTTTGCTCGGTGAATACTGAATTTGCTAATATAAATAAATATCTTTTGGTAATTTATGAAGAGCATGAAATAAAATTTGCAGCTTTCTGGACCAGTTTTGAAGATATTATTGCACTGATAACATAACCATCAGAAAGAATTTTTAGTATGTGCTTAATGGTTGAATTTAGAAAACAAGTCATCCACTAACTGATAGAGTCAATTATACATAATTATAAAATGGAGTACACTGAACATTGAAAATAATATAAAATAGCAGCCCAGAAATTATCCAAGAATCTGCTTCTGGTTTAATTTAACTCAGTTTCTCTTGGAATGCTTTCTGAACTATTGATTGTTATTATATACATTCTTAATCATTCAAGGAAAATTATAGAGTCTGTGGGATCAGTGAGCCCTGAGTATGTCTTATTTATAGCATCACTTCAATTTTAGATTTGTTTTTTTTCAGTGAAGGAAGAATGATTCCAGAATTTTTATGAAATTATGTACATAGAACTCATATATGGCTTGGAATTTCTATAAAAATTTTTGGGCTAGAGAATGAGAGTAGTTGATTTTAATGCAGATTAGGAATTATGGGAAACTGTTTTCTTTTGTATTTTTGTCTTCCACATACATGGATGGTTCAAAGTTTGTTCTATGAAGAATCAAAATAAATCATTAAAAAATTTTGCTTTCAACAATAGTGCCTATTCTTATAATACACAATCCAAATTGTTGTCTCCCCAATTTTTTTGTGAAAGAATCAGCAAAAGAAATATCACTAGCTTGGGATGCCTCCATTTTTACTTGTGGAATTGAATGAAACTCTCAGACTCTTTTTTGTTGTTCTTGAAAAACTCTGTTTATATTGGTTGCATATAAGAGAAGCCCAGTTCAAGATATTTCTTTCAGAGGAGTAGAAGGAAGAGAAAATGGAGGGAGGAGAAGAAGGGAGAAAAGTAATTTATTGACTCGAGTAAATGTGAAATCCTAGGATGTAGTTTGTTTTAATTGAGACTGGTAAAGGATATCTCTCAAAGTCAGCCTTCTGCTTTCCAGCAGTCCTTCTGTGTCTCTTGTCTACATGGTCTTTTATTATAGAATGACTTGCAGCTAGGGAAATGGTGACTGGTAGCTATGGACTTAGAGATTCTCAAATTCTCTTAACTCATTATGTCAGTATCAATATATCAATAGCAAAAAGGAGTTTTATTTGTCCATATCATGAGGTAAAAGAACAAAAGCTTCTGTGGTTAACCAAGATTGGGTCGCATGGACCCCTTTTCTGGTATAGAAAGATAGTTTTAACACTGTGAGGAGGTGGGGCAACCTGTGTACTAAGCAGAAAAATCCAAGTGTTCCCAATAACTTGCACTGTGAATGTAAATAATTTGTTGTGGAAAATCACAGAGTATTTGCCTGTAAATGACTTTCCTTTCTGAACTATTCTTTATCATACAATATGCAGAATAAGATTCACCACATATATTTAACATCAAAAAGTAACATTTCACAATCTCGATTTTAGCAGATGTTTACTATTTTCCCTACTAATATTTAGATTGAAAGAAAAAAATACCTTATCGTCATCCTTAACTGTTTTCTTTCCTTATAGCTAATCCATCAGCAAAATGTATGTGTGAAATAATGCCATAAAACAATTCTGTACCATTCTAAACTACAATGCCATTATTTTATGCCAGGATTACTGTAATATCCTCTTAACTGGGCTCACTATTCCCACTTGTGGTCCTTTTTAATCTGTGACCTCCACACAGCAGCCAAAATGAGTCTATAAAATACAACTTCTGTCATACAACTCCTCTACAAAGTCTCTCCAGTGGCATCAACTCTTTCAGAGTAAAAGCCAAAATTTGTCAATGGCTTAATAAGGCCCGTTAGAAATTTGCTCCCAGGTATCTTTCTGATTGTATCATCTATGACAACCTCTAATCTTCCTCTGTTCCCATCCCACAAGCCTCCTTGTTCTTGGACAGATCAGCCCTGTTCCTGCCCCAAATCTTTGCTTTTACTGGACTCTGACTGGAATACTTGCCCCCAATTTCTCTGCTCTTTCATTTCTGTCAAGCCTTGATCCTCTTACCTATATCTTCCTTGGTAACCTGTTCTAAAATTGAATCCCATCAGTTTAGGGACCTCTCCCTTACCTAGTTTTTTTCTATGGCACTAATCAGTGTCTAACAATACAAGTCTTTGCTTAATTACATATATATTCCATTTAGATATCAAATCCAGAATAGTGCCTCCCATAGAATCATGCACAATAAATATCCAATAGTTGGATCCATGGATAGAGGGTTGAGACAGAGGTATGGAAGACTAAAAATCAAAAGGGTCAGACCACTAGACAGTAAATTCACCTGACAGTGGATGTTACGGTCCAAGCTTCTAAATACAGAGGGTAGTGGTGAAACCAATACACTTACAGTGTATAGGAGAGGAATAAGTCTATATGGCCACATACATTCTGACTTATCCTACCCAGCAGTTGGTGTGTGGCAGTGCTGTTTAATAGAGAAATGTTTTGACTTTGATCTGATTATGTTTGTATTTACTTACTACAGCAAAAGGCAGTCATACATATTTTATTATGTAAGGAGCATAAACAATTATAAATTGATCACAATTATAAGCGAATTTGGTAAAATTTTTACAGTTAATAAAGGAATGAGGTTATGTTGTTTGTAAGCCTGAGCTAAATAATCTATTGTCCTCATTTAAACAGATAGTAAGGTCATATCATCTCATCACAATAGCTGTTTGATGCTACAGCTCTCAAAGGAATTTTCCAACATTATCCATAGGTTATATAAGCCAAAATTATGACAATTAAAGACTAATGAAATGATTTAAATATGAATCACCTTTCCCCTGTTCCATTTATTATTGCCTTTTTTTTTCTGTTAGATATTGCCCCTGCCTTAGAGTTAATAGAGAACTAACAATCATGTGCACCCATGTAATTACTGTAATTTGTTACAGCTAACTGACCATTTCCCTGTGTGGATTAGTCTGAGGGTTGCATGTGGCATATGTTAATCTGCAGCAGCCTTTCCAAGAATGGTGAATTATTAGCTTTACAAAACTCTTTTGATGCCTAATTTCATCCAGTTTTACAATTTGCCAAGTTACATTTTTTTAAACTCTAGCAATTTAATAGTTGACTAACTCTTGAACCCCCACACTTTTAAGATTGTCCCTTGGCATTTGCTTTTCAAAAGTTTTGCTATGATATACCTAATGTGATATTCTTTATATTTATCCTAGCCTGGTTTGTAGGACTTCTTGAATCTGGGGTCTAATATCTTTGATCATGTTGAAAAATTCTCAATCAGAAACTGTTCAACTACAGCTTCTGGTATTGTCTTTCTTTTATCATTCCAGGGCTCCAAATGATATTTCTTATTTTGGATGTTTTATTGAGACCTATATGTCTCTTACCCTCTTTTGCATATTTTCTAGCTTTTTTTTTTCTCTCTAAGGAAGCAGGATGCTTTCCACTGACCAATTTTAGAGTTCACTAATCCTATATCTCCTGCTATTAAACACATCTACTGAGTTTTTAAGATTTCTGTAACTGGATTTTAGTTTTAGAGTTTCCATTTGAGTTTTAATTTCTATAGCTGTTATTTATTTTCCTAAATATATGAATCATAGTCTATATCTTACAACTTCAGTAACTGAATTGTTTTATTTCATTTAGTTTGCTAGAAGAAATACCACATACTGGGATGCTTGTAAATAATAAAAATATTTCTCACAGTTCTGCAGGCTGGAAAGATCAAGATCAAGGCTCCAGAATGGTGAGGGTTTACTTCCCAGATGGTGCTTCCTGATTGTGTCCTTTCGTGGAAAAGCAAGGGAGCTCTCTGGAGCCTTATTTATAAGGAACTAATTCTATTCCTGAGGGCTCTGCTTGCCAAAGGCCTCCCCTCCTAATGCTAATACCTTAGGAGTTAAATTAAAATAACATACAAATTTTGGGGAAACACATCCATACCACAAATGTATCATCTGCAAATTTATTGATTATTTTTCCTTATGGGTTTTGATTCTTCAATTGTTTTGTAATATTTAATATTGTATATGAGAAAAAAAAGATATAGGGTCTGAATAATTCTTTATCCAGAGATTTCACCCTCCTTTGGTTGATAGATAGTGGGCTCTACTTGCCAAGACTGGATAGAGTTTTTACAAGAGAGATCCCAGTGGGGAGTATTATAAGGTTATTGTGATATCTCGTCCTAAGTTCAGCTTTAATTCTTTGGAATCATGAGGTGGTGAAAAACTTCATTCCTATTTTCAGACACTTTTTGTTTAGCATAGTTTCCTGATCTTGAGCAATTTAAGAATTTAGCAGCTGTCTCAAGTGGAAATCCACTAACTTTGGCCTCACTTCTCTGTCATTTCCTCTTCTTCAAAATCTTGGACCCCAAATCCTAGATGCTTGGAAGAGCTAAACTACCATTTTTGTTTTTTCCATTCCCTTAAGATTATCATAAGCTCTGTTAGCTTTCCTGCCTCACCACAGAGGTCCCTGGGTTCTGAAATTTATTTCAGCTTACTTTTTTGCATTGGTCTTCCTCATGGGATTCTGCTGTCTCAAGTGTCAGTTGTCTCAGTAGATCTCTGATGTCTTCAAATAACTTTATTTTCAAACAAGGGGGTAGTAAAACTGATTTCCATAGTTGTTCTTAACAAGTAAAATATTCTATTATATTTAGAAATACAAATTTGGAATTAAATTTCTGCTCTAAATTTTTATTTCTAAATTCCTATTTAATGTGAGTTGGTTAATCGGTTAATGCCAATGATTTCCCCCCTATAAATATAGAGTAATTCTAGTCAATAGAAATACATGAGAGCCACAAATGGAAGACATACATCATTTTCAATTTTTCAGTAGCCACATTAAAAAAAAATCTTTAAAAAAACATAATTAATTTCATATTTTATTTTACACAAACTATTTTCAACATGTCATTAATATAAAAATAATTAATGATACAAATTTCATCTTTCACGCTAAGTCTGTGAAATATAGTGTATATTTTACACTGAGATATGTCTTAATTTATGCTAGTCACATTTCAAATATTCAGTAGCTACATATAGATGTGGGTTATTGTAGTTTGAAATATAGTTATTACTCACTGATATGTCAATCAATGAACTTGTTAGTTTTTTTAAATTTTTTTCTAAGTCTCTTAGAAAGCTAGAGAAAAGGAAAGTTATAATTTATTGAAAACCTCCTATAGAATAAAAATGATCCAACAAATTTAAATAAAAGCACACATTAGAAATAATTCATTGTTGAATATTTAAAAAAATTTTTTTGAAACATATCAATCTTCATTTTTAATGCTTTGATGTGTGCTTTACAAGACAGGCTATATATATGTAAATGGGTTTAGTGAAGTAGGACTATCTACTCTGTGATAGGAAATCATACCAAGGGGACTGAGGCACTTTCCCAACTCAACTCATTCAAGCCTTAATTGCATAATTTAATGGAGGGAAAATATCTTTTTAAAAAATATATATACGTGTGTGTGTGTGTATACACATATACATATACACATATACATGTGTATATATATGTATACACATATACATATGTGTATATACATATATATATGTATTATTTGTATCTTTTTACATTATTGTGTATTCCCCTTGGGTTACCCACCACCAATTCACCCATGAACCTTCACCGTTGTTCCTTGTGCTTATCCTCCCCACCCCTTGCTAAATGTCTCTCATTTTTGGTTGCCTGCCAGTTTTTGTTTTGGTTTTATTGTTGTTGTTATTTTGGAGGAGAAATATCTTAAGAGTTTAATATGCTGAGAGATAGCACATGAAACTTTCATTATCTTTCTTCCTTAAAGAGGTTGATGGTGATACATACATGGTGACCAAGTAGTCCAACAATAGGCAGTGGGAAATAAGAGGCAAATGCATCTGATGAAAACAAAGTGTCAAAAAAAATTTTAATATTTATTGTACACCTGTTATGTCTTAGATCTTGTAAGAATTGACATTGATCAAGTCTTATAACTTCATAACAATCTCTAATATAGGTTTATAATTATTTTCAAACACATTCTAGAGATGAGGAAATCAGGGCACAGAAAGTACTTGTCTAAATCCACAGATAATAAATGTTGATAGTGAAATTTTAACTGAGATTGACTTACTCCAAATCTGATAGCTGAACTACTACCCTCTACCATTTCCTACACATAGCAGACAATTTTGGCTGGACCTAGATAGCCTGTTAAAAACTGATTTTTAATATTCCCTATAATGTTTTACATAGAAATGTCAGAATTAATTTAGATCACCTATAAATATCTGTTAGAGATTATTTGAATCATTATATTTTATCTTTGTAATTTTAAATTCACAGGTATTTAAAAAAAGAGAAAGAAAAGGGATGTCAATTGCCTGGGTTTTGAATAGATCACTGCATATTTTCTCCTATAATTCAAGGCTCTCTGGCAGCTAAGTCAATCTTAAAAATATTAGGGTTAATATTCCTTTGCCTGTTATGCTCAATAGAGCATTATGTAGTAAATGACTCTACTATCATACTCCAGGATACTCTGTTTTCAGGCAGATTTAATTTTAGTCACCAATTCATTAACATATATCAGATGTAAAGATACCACAGGCTGGACAACGTAGTGTTAGGAGTCAGGTGCTTACTCTACTTCTTAACTTTATTCATGTGCCACGGTCTTATACTTCATTTTAATGTGTCATAAGCCACTTCATTATTAGTAATGATCATTTTAACAACCATGTCATTCTAATTTTCCACACCATGCTGCATTCTGTATCTTCTGGAAGTCTCATCTCCCCAGTTTACTGCTGCACATAATCTAATGAACTGATTTTCATGTGGATTTTTGCTGTAAAAGGAAAGGTGCCAGACTGACAGATGACACTGATCTCTTTGTCACAAGAGTGGATAGAAGAGGCAGGCATTCCTCTCCATGGTAGCCTGCCAACATGGCTGCTGGTAGCAGGAAAGAAGAGATGCTCCATTGTAGTAGCTTCTTTGCCAGTGGCATCTGAGTGAATGCCAACTGTAATTATTTTTCTGCTTTTCTCAAGCTCCACATTTAATACAGAAGGAATAAATTGATAAGAGCAAGGAATCCCTGATCCTCAGTCTATCTGTATATCCTACTTTACCAAAGGAACTTATCTTAGATACCCTTCCTTCCCTAGGTTGACCAGGCTACTGATTTTACATACCTGTCGCACAGTTATTCTCAGAAGAATAGATAGCTCATAAGTATGCAGTGCTGATTTCTGATTGCTGACTTTTAAACTGAAGAAATGAGAAAAAAATAGTGCTGTTTAATACCAATGAATACTTCTTTATTTTGCCTCTTTTATAAAGTGGAAAAAATGATTAAATACCAAGAAGTTTTGAGGTTAGTTTGTTTTTAAATGAAATGACAATGAAGAACTTAAACTATGAGTTGTGGGTTCACTAGAGTATAGTAGTAATTGAACTGAGATATGCAACACAGTGCAGTCCTAGAATGGGAAAACATGCAGTGGAGTATTATAAGCTCAAGTGTTCTTTCTATCTTATATTTAACTTTGTGAGTGGATAAGTAAAATGAAATTCAAAAGGATAATCTCAGGAAGGTAGTACTTCCTTTGGTAAGTAGCTCCATAAAATATATGCTGTAGTCAGCTAAACATGTGCAAATATACTAAAGTACATATTACTAATATTTTTATAAAGGAAAATTTCCTCTTGTGAGATTGGAATTTTTTTTTAATTACTTTTTCCAAAACCGCAGCTATAATAAAGACACCCTACTGAACAGGAGAAATATTTGCACATCATACATCTGACAAAGGACTGATATCAAAGATCTACACAAAGCTCATACAACTCAACACAAAGGAAACAAATAATCAAAATAAAACAAACAAACAAAAAAAAATGGGCAGAAGAGCTAAATAGACTCTTCTCCAAGGAAGACAAACAGATGGTCAACAGGCACATGAAAAAAATATTCATTATCACTTATCCTTAGGGAAATGTAAATCAAAAGCACAATGAGGTATCTATGATTCTATTTTAGTAATTGTAGTGATAGGAAATCTCTTAAATTCATAATCCCTTTGGATTTGTAAATATCATTCCTCTATGAACATGGAGAAAAACATGGACAGATACAATTCAAAGTAGGCCATGCAAGGAAGGAAATGAAGAAAACCTGTGTAAATTTATTTTAAAAAATAATTAAAAAAACCACTTAGACTCAACTCCATAGGAAGGTCATATGCATGCTGATATTGTAGAATCACTTAAATATGTCCTCCATTGCCAACCACAATTTAACTCAATCCTGACACTATCTACCTGGAGATGTATCAGATCCCACACGTGAAGGACTCAGTCCCTTAAGATTACCCCACTTCAGACACCAATCATAACTGTAGTTTTTAACTTTGCTTTTGATAACAAGCTATAAATGGATTTCTCATAACGCCCCTCTGAGGTTAGATAATGTGTTAGAAAAGCTCACTTGTTTCTGGAATACATTTACTTACACTAGTAAATTCAGTTGTGAAGGATATAAATAAATAAACAGTCAGATGAAGAAATACATAGGAGGAGGGCAGGCTGGGCCTGGGCTCAGGTTCTTCTGTCCCTATGGAATTAGGATGTGCCACCTAAGGTGCAGAGGTACATTCACTGACCCAGAATCCATCAAATCTCATTGCTCAAAACTATTTTAGAGCTTAAGCTCCAAACCTCTTCACATACCCAGAAGCTGGTGGGTGGGCTGAAAGTTTCACACTCGGTTTTTCTGATTACCAACCCTATCCTGAGACACCATTAGCATAAACTTAGATGTGCAAGAAGGATTTTCTCAAGAATAAAAGAAAAAAAAAAAAAAGATTTTCCTGCCACTCAGAAAATCCCAAGGGTTTTAGGATCTCTGTACTAGAAAGTGGGTAGAAAGACCAAATACAGTTCTTACTATACCACAGTAATAATGGCTATAGAACAGGCAACATTGGCTGCCAAATGTCCATTTTACCTAATGCACTGAGACTGATTTTCTTGAATAACTGTCTAAGTGGAAAGGTCCTTGCAGTTAGTGCTGCCTTTGTTCTTTTTCATGCAGTACTCACATTTAGCACTTGAAGGATACAATGTAAATGAAACTTAGTTTACACAATACTCGTGTTGCTATTTACCACTTTTCTCCTACTCTTATTACAGAAAAAATCCGATCCCCTGCTGTTCAGTAGTTCGCTCACCAGTACCTATGCCAAAAATAAAGAAAGGTAAATGTGCCTTGGCTTCAGTAGATTATTTAAGGAATTAGGCAGGGCTTTCTGATTTATTAGTTAGTTGAATATAGTGGGACAGTTGACCTTTAATTGTTTTTAACTATAGAAACGTTGCTCCATTAAAAATTGATATCACATAATAAAATAGAATAGCCTCATTTGCGTAATGGATCATACAATTTGAAAAATACGCTTTTTAATATGGTTCATTATAAGATTTGAACCATACCACTCCTAGAAAAAAATGTAAGTGAGAAATCCCCTGACATCAGTATTGGTGATGATATTTTGGCCTAATATCAAAAACAAAGTCAACAAAACAAAAATCAAAATTTTAACTATATTAAACTAAAAGGCACAGCAAGAAAACATGAACAAAATGAAAACGTAACCTACCAAGTGATAAAATATGTGTAAATCATCTTCATGATAAGGGGTTAATATCTAATATATGTAAAGATCTCAAAAAATATAAGCAGGACAAAAACAATCTCAGTAAAAAATGACTAGAGGATCAGAACAGATCTTTTCTAAAAGAGACATAGATGGCCAACATGTGCATAAAAAATGCTCAATATCACTCATATTCCAAAGCACAATGAGATATGACTTCATATCTGTTAGAATAGCTATTATGAAAATAAGAAGTAAGAGGTATTGGCAAGGATGAGAAGAAAAGGAAAATCTTGTAAAATGATTGGAATGTAAATTGGTGAATACACTATGGAAAATACTTTGGAACTTCTTCAAAAAATTAAAAATTGAACCATTATGTGATTCAGCAACTCCATTTCTGAGCAACTGAAAACACTATGAAATGTGTTAATAAAAACAATAATTTGAAAAGACTCCAGCACCTCCATCTTCATTGCAATATTATATACATTAGGCAAGATATGGAAATGACCTAAGTGTCCATGAATGCATAAATGGACAAAAATAAAATGTGATAATTTGTGTGTATATATGTACATATATATTCACACATATCCACATGTATGTGTAATTATTATATATACAATAAAATATTATTCAATTATAACAAAGAAGGAAATCTTGCCAGATGAGGGTATTAAGCGAATTGAAATAAATTCATGTAGAGAAATAGAAAATACTGGGTAATCTCACTTATATGTGAAAAATAAAACAAACCCAAACACACTGATACAGCAAACAATGACGATTGCCAGATGTAGAAAGGGGGGTGAGAGTATGGGTGAATGAGAAAGAAAGGTACAAACTTCCACCCATAAAATATCTAAGTCTTGGGGATATAATAGTCAGCATGGTGAATCTAGTTAATAATACTACATTTTATATTTGAAAGTTTCTTAGTAAATCTTAAAACTTTTCATCACAAGCAAAATAACTGTAAAATATTTGTGTGGTGGCAAATATTAACTGGATATATTATAACAATCATTTCATAATATAAACAGATATCAAGTCATTATTTTGTACACTTGTACTAATATGCTATATATCAATTTTATATGAATAAATAAAATAATAAAATATCTAAAGTTCTTATATTGAAATTAATTTACCAATATTTACTTTCTCTAAATGACTTAATGTCTGTAAGTATATAATGTCCATTTGTTTTACTTTTCTTTATTTGAACAAACTCACAACATTAATCTTTTTTTCTCCCTAATTTCCCTTCATTTTTGAAGGAGTAAAGAAAGAAGGCTTCATGACAAGACTTTTTTCAAGGTTATATCAGAGCATTTAAATTACTTACCATACTTATTTTGAAGAGCCCTGTAACTTCCAAGGAAGGTTTTTATATTAGCTCTGACTTCTAATTTAAAAATATTGGATAGCTAATAAGTTCTAATAACAAAACAAATACTGGATTAAGCTTTAGATAAATGGTTTTCAGAGAAATCAAATACTTATCTGGGCATAGCTTGTATCATATTTACTTTTGATATAAATTTAAAATCAATATTTATTGCATTGAAGTTATGTTGGATCTTTGTTTTGAAATCCAAATGATAAAAAATAAAAATAGCTGACAAAAGTTCATTTAAAGAAAGGATGGTGAGAAGACAGTAATTTTAAACATGTTTGAGAAAATGGAAGGCAAATTAGTTTTCTACATATAATTTTAGAAAACATTTTTATTTGAAACATGATAAAATCATATACGTTTCATTCGAATACTTGATATTAATGTAATAGTTGAAGTAAAAGTGGCAGAGAGATCAACTCTATCATTTATGAAAAGCATGTCATAAATTAGTGTTCTCTCCCACTTTTTTCTCTTTATTAATAAATTTGTGAATATTGTAAACTTGAATATTGACAATAATGAAATTCTTAGCTTGCTATGCAGTATTTATTTAGGATAATAAGAAAGGATCACATCTCTTGGAATTCTTTTATTAAGCCAAATAATTGTAATACTATAACAGACTACCGATGGTTTTGAATTCTTGTTCCAAGCATAATCTTGCATTCAGTGTTTGCCAATATATAACAAAATTGTACTGAAAGAAATAACATTGTAAGATAATTTGAAAGCTATTTATTATATCTGTTGTTTTAGGTAGCAAACAATATACTCCTGAATTAAGCCATGCCATACCAAAGGATTTGTAGGATGGCATTTACTAAAATGTGTCTGGTAAGAAGCCATGTGACTAAAGAGAAGACAAGTCAACAATTAAATATTTGAATTAAGTGCTACTAACTGTGTAATAAGTGATACCATCTCTTGCATGGTGTTTTAGTGTCCTTCTTATAAGTATCCTTGAAAGAAATTTCTTTTCATTCTATGATCAAGGATGTCTGTACTCCCAAGTATTTAATTCTACTCTTTCTTTAAAAATTGGGTATCTATTTATATAACCATATAACCAACTAAAATCTTTTCATTCTGTTTACAGTTTTCAGTCAATTTTTAGACATTGTGTTGGTTAATGGAATACATTTTATGAGATTCTCCTTTTCAGTTCTCATTCTTTTCCTTGGTTTATGGTTTTTATGCATTTGGGATACATTTTATTTTGCTTTATCTTGTATGTATCCTAAATTTACTTCATCAAGGTCAAAGATAAAAGGCTTGGGGAAGAGAGGAGAGAGAAGAGAAGTGAGAAGAGAAGGAAAGCAGAAAAGTATGGAGAAGGAAAAGAAAAGAATGAGAATAAGAGTATTTTGCGTTCCATTTCTGGTAGCATGAGGCACAGTACCTTGCAATAAATGAGTTAGTAGAAATAGAATTGGTAGTCTCTTCCATTTTATAATAAGCACATTTTTTTCCCTGTGGAAATTTAAAGAATTTTGGTTAATTTGTTAAGTGATATTCAGATTAACTTTCAAGAAGACTGTGGGAATGATCAAATTAGTGTGAGTTTCAAAACAAAAACTGGAGATTTAGCAATTGACAGATAGGTTTGATTAGCTATGAATGTGGGCAGGTAACTTTCAGGATTAGAATTGGATATTAATTAGACTAAACTTATGCACTTAAAGGGAAAAATCCCTTTAAGAAATTTTCAAAGCATATGACCTTTTAGCATGATATCAAAAAGAGCTACTTTATTAGGTAATTGTTACCATGAACTTTACTGATAGCTAAGTTTTAAAAAAGACAAATGGTTTTGTTTGGGTCAGATCAAAATGTATATTAAGCAGTTAACATTATTTTCCTCTAAGGTTGGAAAGCCCTAGCCTGATTTCAGAACTTTGAAAAAAAAATCAACTTCAATGCTCAATGTTAAAGCATTCACAAGAGAGATGCAGTCATTCGAGAAAGCTGAGTTCAAAACAGGAGAAAATGAAAAACACAGCCTCTCAGACCACTCCCTCCTTCCACCTTCTCATATTGCAAATACAATATTTCCATTATCAGAAGATCCATTTTCAAGTAAGAGCTGCTGCTAAAACAGCCTTACTGGAAAAAAAAAAAAAAAAAGTAAAAACGGTAAAAGAAACGCTTTGTAAATCATCCTTCAAAAGCTGTCCTGGGAGGAATGTGATATACCTCAGCATCTTAAGTGTTTAGCAAATAATTTCAGCTGTGCATTCTAAATGTAGCTCTCTCTCCTTTACCTAATTACCGAAATATGTGCTGCAGTTTGCAGAACTTCGCCACTGTCATAACTTTTCTTGAAGTTCAGCCAACCAATGATAATAAAGCTGTCACGAGATTAAAGGGGGCTGCAAGTCATTGCTTCTGACATTTATATGTAACATGGGAAATGCAAACAAGTATGTGGAGTTATTAGTAATATTATGGGCTTTGAATCCTTAAAATAGAGTGCTTCAGACATCTGCCTCGGCAAGGAGGGTGAGAATGAGGTAAATCCAAATTGCGTCCCTTTGTTTAGATCAGGCAACCACTGCTGAAAAATCCCAGGGAGCAGTTCATTTTATTTTCTTTGGGTAGTGTGGCATCATTTTGAAGCCTATACTGCCAATGCCCATCCTTAGAAGGAATAATCCCCATTGCTGAGAGAAGAAAATTGTAAAATTTTGCATATAATCCTGTGGCCCTTGGCTGAGGCGCAATACTGGCCCAACATCTGGTTGATTTCAGCCCTGGCTCTAGGGTTTGGAGCAGCTCAAAACAGTATGGGAGGGAACAGAAACACTCTCCTTGGAGGGCTTGCTGCTCTGTGGCAGTTTCTTTGGTTTGCTTCTGCTTAGTGAAGGACACCAAATTATGAAAGGGTAATTAGAGGAAAAAATACTGTGTCTTAAAAACTAAGGTAAACTTATTTTATCCTTGAATTTTATCCTTGGCCTTGTTTTGTTTTCTGATCTTTGATTATATTCTCCTTTCTCTTCTCACTGTGTTATCAAAGTGTATCAAGAAGGGAACCATTGTGGGTCTATTTGTCCTGTGCTTTAGTGGGCAAAACCAGCAATGCATCTTAGTGTCTTTGATGGCAGTGCCCAAAATTTACCTCATTGAGCTGACTTGGAGCTTTACTTCATCAAATACAAGAGTAACTTTTTGAGTTGTTACTTTTATGCTATTCTTCAGGTTAAAAAAAAAAATTGGCTTCTGGAAAGAAGTCAGTAAAAAAAGAAAAATGATGACTATTTGTAGTTATATTAAATAATTTGAAACCAGACCTTTTCAGGGAAGTCTTGGCTCTATGATAAGCCTTTCTGATAGGGGGAATAGGATATGGGGAAAATAATCTAGAACCACTGAAGTACTTGGTTTAGTTCCTATCTTGCTAATAAGCATAATTATTACCAAAATCCTACCTACTAGATGCAAGACATGTGTCTGTTTAGAAGAAATCATGGAAACCTTAATAAATCAGACTAGCAGAAAATTAGTCATTTTTATATTAAACATACCACCTAAAATGAGTATATCATCACTGGTTTAGTGTATAAAATTAAATTTTACCTGACTGGTTCAATGAAATTTGAAAGGTGAGGGCCTCCCTGGTGGCACAAAGGGTTAAGCACAGCACTATGAAGCTATCCACAGCCACTGCAGCACGAGTTCGATAGCTGTCCAGGGAGATTCCCACATGGCGCAGGAGACCTCTCCTGCCTCCCCAGCTTCTCCCCTCAGCAGTGTCCTTAAGTAGATCTGCCTGTTCTGCTCCCTCCCTGCTCTGTCTCTGGTGAATCCTCTCACCACCCAACACCTCTGGCCTACACCCCAGCTTGTAGGCATAAATAAATAAATCTTTAAAAAAAAATTTGGAAGGTGAGATATAAAAAAATATTACCAGGAAAGTCTCACCAGTGGGGACCTGTGAAGTGGTCTGCAAGTACTCTCCTCCCCTGTTAGATTTCTCTCTCTCTCTCTTTGAAATGATTGCTGTTGCACACTGCTTTGTAAATGCATTTTGGATTATTCTACAATTTTTTAAAAAGTGATATTAAACCTACAAGAGTGTGTGTTATATGAAGAAACTTACAAAAAATGAAATTTGCAGAGAAATTGAGTGATAACTTTAAATTCAAATTCCACTTTTAGTAGGTATAAGAAGTTTCAATGAGGTATACAAAATGATGTGAGATTCAAAATATTAATCTTTAGATGAAATAGACCAGTTACATTTCTGTGTCGCCTTAAGTGAATTAACAGGGTTCTAAGGTATCATTGACCCAAGGAAAGAGACACTGAAATATAAGATTTCAAACTTGTAGAGCAGAAGTTTCCAGTTCAAAGCTCAGGAGTGTTCACTCCAGCTGCTGTGACCTTCCCTAACATGCCTGATGTGCATTTTCACATGACCTTTTCAGGGTTAGAACTAAGACTAAGAAGTTTTACCAATAAGGGGGAAGAAAAGAGTCAGACAGAGGAGCAAAGCAGAAGTGTAAATAGAGAATGTGGTTTGGAATGAAGATATTTGAATTTGAATAGTGAGTTAATGATTCAATTAGGTTTTCACTTTGTTAAACTACATTAATCCTTCTTTACTAGGTCCCCATATTGAAACCTTTTGAAAGGAAAAATGCAAAGGATCTTAAGAAGGAAAATTCTAAGAGCTAGAGCCTTTTAAAATCATTAATGCATCCCAAGTATAGGCTGCTGCTTGCAGATGTGGATGCAGGGTAGATATTGCCTTAGAGATCTCAAGACTTGAATAGGGATCTTCCAGTGGTCCATACAGACTGGTGAAGTGGCTCCTACGGAAGGAGACTCACAAAGTATGTGCTCTATTTTTTAACCATGGAAGGAAAGGTATTTTAAATAAAAATAAACTAGCTGGGGGGAGGAAATTTGAAAATGGAGGACTATATCTACAATCAGAGTTCTTCAAAAAATAACTAATTGCCTAGTTGGAAAGGTAAGAATGACAATGTTGAGAATTTTGTGTTTTACATTCTCTTCTAATTTAAATATTCAATATTCTCTTTAAATTTAGAAAATAAACTGAGATTTAAAACCTTAAACTCAGATCATCATTGTCAGTTTTTATCCTTCTCATCATCATATCAAGTATTTTATAAAATATTCAGGATATCTGATGCTAGTCTAACAAATAGAAAGGAAGACCTGATCCTGAACATCTACAGTTTAGCAGATGTCAAGTTAATTCACTAAATATATTAAGTGCATGAAGAGAAAATTGAAAATTACTAAAGAAAATTACCCACAGGGTAGTGAAATAAAACCAAGGCAGTCTAATGATAGGGGGTAAAATTGTCAGTATGAATTAATTAAGATTCTGAATTTTTAACAGAAATGGTTTTATTTCAAATACAAGTGAAAAACTTAAACTCTGTTAACAAAGATATGGTAATGGTCTGATGGAATCTGCTTTAGCTTTTTCACTTTTAAAGTATGCTATAATTAACTCTTTTTATGTGTAAATATGAATATTACTATGTGATGTATCTTTTGGTAAACTACTATTAATATCACTTATTTCTCACATGGATATTTCAGTAAATTGTTATATAAATCAGTTCAATCCAGGTTTAATTCATCATAAAATTAGATGACATTATTTTGACAACATGAAACTAGCAAATGAATTTAGTTGGGGGGAGGGAGAGAGGAAGAGAGTTAGAGAGGGGGAGAGGGGAAAAGGGGAAGAGGGACAGAGGGAGAGGGGGTGGGGGAGAGAGAGAGAGAGAGGGAGAGAGAAAGGAAAGGAAGGGAAGAAAGATGGAAGGAAGGAAATCTTGAAAGTTTTATGTTTTGAATAAAGAGGAAATGTCACAGGGCAAGGAGAGGGGAATCCCCAGAACCCCCAAACCTGCCCTAAATAGGTTCTGCCATCTGCCGCATCAGGACAAACCATATAAGACCTTAAGTGGAAAAGAAACTTTAATACAATTAGTGTAATAATACAGGAAAGACAAAGAATATAGTTTCTAAAATAAGCACCCAAAGTTACCCATCACATCATGGGCAAAAGTCCACCCAAATGGGATTGGCCCAAAGCAAGGCCCGAAACCCTGCCACAAGTCTAAAACGACTTTCGGCAGGGACCCATAGAAAAGGGTCAGAAACAGCCAGACAATTCTGGGAGGAAAAGGACAAAATCAAAATCAAGATCAACGCTGCCATTGTCACCTCCCCACGGGTCTCTTACCCACATCTGTTTCAATCAGCCCAGGCCAGTACAGCTTCTTCACATGTCTCTCTGCTCCTTGTGCCTCTTTTGCTTACAGGTCACTATCTCGGTTCTGCACCCGCATGCACAATTCCAAGACTACTCAGGCTTAGGGAACAATAACAATGGAATTTATTTAACAAACAGGGAAAAGCAAAGAATTACTGAAGTCAACATATGACATTTACCTTGCTTAAAGCAATGTCCAGTCCTTTAAGTCCCAGAAAAGTACCAAAGGTGGCATCTTCCCGCCACTGCTCATGTGGAGCTCCTCTTCCAAATAGGCCACATTTCCAAAATGACATCTTCCTGCTTCTGCAGATGCACAACAATCAGACTGTAGGCCAGGTTCCAACTCACGAGGAAGACACAGAACACAACTGGAGATGTTCTGGAGCTGCCGTGGTGCCCCAGCATAGCACCAGGCCAACAACACTGAAAACAGCAACTACAGCTGCCAGATGGCCCAACAGACTGCACTCACGCATTTTAGAAAAGTGCCTGCTTTGGGCCTCTGCCTTCTTCCTTAGGCTGCAGTAAAAACAAAACTGGGAGCAGTTTCTGTCGCTCAGCTACTTGCAAAGCCTCCAAAGCCGCTGGCCCCAAAGTCACTGAAGATTCCAAAAACAATCTATATCCTGGCGGCTCAAAAACTTTTGGCGTCTGATTTCCAAACTCTCAATCTTGGTGGCTACATTTCCTGCCACTCCTTTTTCTTTTCCTACACCATGGCGACTGATTCCTCTATTCCTATATCATGGCGACTTAATTCCCCTTCTCCTTCAGTCCCTTTTATTTCTCATCAGAATCTCCACCCCAAACTGCAAAAATTAGTATTTTTCCCTGAGGCTATTCATTCTCATCAGCAAACTCCCTCCAGGGGGCACCACCTTTACTGGACTTTGGACTCAGCCTGGTTACAGAACGAACAATCTCTTGATAAAGGAAATTTGCTGTTTTTTAAACTATTAACTGGAACATCAGAAGCTCTTTTGAATGGTGTCATTTTTTACAATGCTTCTCGGTTTAATTTTCACATATACTATCTGATTGAACTATGAAGTATCTTGTTTTACATGAGGGTACCAAGATATTGAAGAATGCTCTGTAGGTGTAAAGGTAGAGTCAGGGAGGAAGATCAGACATGCAATAAGAAAATTGAGGGAAAGGAGAAACAAGTGAAGTTGGATCCACGTGCATTTCACAATTGATGCAAATAAAAGGCACAGGGCCTGTAATTTTACAAAACTGGGGCTTATGGGTCAAGAGTATGGATTCTGAACTATGAACTCTGATATGGAGCAACTCATATACAACTGCTGCTATTTGGTTCCCTCAACTATGATATGAAGATAATTATAATTTAACTTCTTACACTTGTTTTGTGTATAGGAGATTGTGATTATGAAACACTTAAATCATTGTCAGCTGGACAAATATCAGCTATTATTATTATCTTGATTTTCCTGGACTAAATATACTATGTAAATAAATTTCTCATTTTAGGGTTGAAAATTTTCACTCTAATAGAACATGTTTTGGGAATGTTGGGGAGAGGATATCCTGAACAAACTCAGGTTTTATGGACCCCACCCACTCCCCAGGCCAAGGCTATTCAAGGCACCAAGCACTACAAATCCCATAATGTCATCACCACCAAAGAGAGGATTGCTGGGAACTAAGGGTGGAATTAAGCAGCCAGGCTTGGTATATAACCAGGGACTTATGGGCTTTGGGGTTGTTAGTTTTTCGCCAGCCTTCAGCATGCTGTTGGGTCCCAGTTCAGCGGAACTGGTAGGACACATTCACCAATTTATCTCTCTCTCTTTCTCCCTGGGTTATTCCTCTTTTCATTTCCCCTTTTTGTAAACAATCCTTTTATTAACCTTTTTGTGTGCCTGCAGTTGATTCTCATTTTAAGTCCTTTTTAAGTACGCAGGTGAGGTTACACTCAGGCCAACCCATTTCACATTGGGGTTGCCCTGTAACAGTTATACAGGTGGGAGAGAAATATTTGAGGGAATTCAGAGAAAAATTCTGGGAGTATTTTTCAATATATAAGGAAGGTGGACTCAAGCTTTCAAGTTAGGTATTAAGAAATACATTCTGTTACCTCATTTGTTAAGTTTTGAGATATAAATTATTCTATTTCTAATATTTTTAAGAATAACAACTTTTTAAATAGGTGTATTGTGTACTTTTGGAAAAAGATTTATTTATTTATGCATACAAGCTGGGGTACAGGCTAGAGGCGTGGGGTGGCGAGAGGGTTCACCAGAGACAGAGTGGGGAGCAGAACAGGCAGATCAGAAATACACTGCTGAGGGGAGCAGCGGGCGAGGCAGGAGAGGTCTCCTGTGCCATGTGGGAATCTCCCTGGCTGGGCTTGGAAATTGCGAGCAGCTGCCAACAGCTCCACAGCTCTGCGCTTAACCCGTTGTGCCACCAGGGAGGCTCGTATTGGGTATTTTTTCACTCTTTAAGATTTCAAATTTTTTATACAAACAAATTCTTAAATGAATGCCTTTAGAAATCCTTATCTGTGCAAAACTCTAATCTATACTATAGTCTTTTTTTTCCTTAATGATTAAGTTTGGGAAAAGCAATTATCTAAAACTCAGCTAGTACTTATGTTTTTAAAACACTTTAAAAAATAAATTTGAACATGTCATTTTATACCCACTGATTATGATGGCCAAGTTAACTATGTGTTACAATATTTTTATTTTAAACCCTATCATATATTTCCTATATCATCCATTGTATAAAACTGACTAAGAATCTATGCTCTCCTTCATTCCTGGCTCAAAATTGGGTTATTGCACTCCATTTTACCTCGTAACAGCTTTTGGGGGGATCAAGCTACTTTTCTTTCTGATCCCAAAACCTAGCGTAAGATGAGTAAGTAACATGTCTTTGATCCCTACAGAGCAATTAGGCTTAAAAACATTGGATCCTGTTGTTCTATCAATGTAGAGTGTAGAGCATAGTTTATAACACATGGTTCCAACAAATCTACCAAAGTATTCCCCAGAAACTCCAGTGCCAAACATTTACAACTTTCACCAAATTAATAATCCTTAGCTTCTTTGAAAAAACAATTAGAAATATGGAACTGATTAACTTGCAATAGGTTTTTATCAAAGTGACTTTAACAAAGTTTGAATACTTTTTCTTGGATGGAAAATTAAAAAAAAAGACACTGGAAACAAAACAAAGAATAAAAATCTATAATTGTGAGTGTTCTTTGAAATACTGTAATACTTCATCAAAAGTTAACTTTTTTTAGGACTGCCATTTGCTAAACATTAAATCATTGCTGAAGAGTTTTACAAACAAAGTGAATGTTGAATATTTGTTTTTTTGCCCAAGGCAAACACTTTACATCCCAGGCTAACCTATCCCAGATTAAAACATCTACAGAAGAAAACAAGCCCATCTCTCTTTTTCTAAAAGGAGAACTATATTCTTTCATTACAACAGACTGATCCTCTCAGTGTTAAGAGTCAAGGAAATGTAAATACAGGTAGTTTCATTTAGGATTTGGGAATTTTCTTTTCTTCCATCTTTGCAAAAGCAGTTACAGTTCCAAATATTAAAAGAACACCAGTCACACCTGTGAGCAGCAGACTCGTTTTGTTCTAACTGGAGTTTTCATTTATGCCAAAGTATCCTACATAAAAACCTCTTTGTCACACTTTGCTAAGAAGGTGGTCACCCCTGCTTTGGTACTTAACAGGTGAGTTTCTGTAATTATGATTTTTGATAACAAAGCCAAGACCAATTTGTATTTCTGGAACACCTCTTCAGAATGTCTTCTATCCTATCTGCTTTCAGCTTCTGTAGGCTCAGCTTGTTTGCTGGTTAGAGTATATATAGTCAAAGCTGGTCTT
The DNA here is from genome assembly GCA_004024925.1 of Scalopus aquaticus. Lineage (NCBI taxonomy): Eukaryota > Metazoa > Chordata > Mammalia > Eulipotyphla > Talpidae > Scalopus > Scalopus aquaticus. The sequence continues at coordinate 71,167 of PVIJ01002450.1, read as the reverse complement.
TCCTGTGTGGCCATTGGTAATTAACTCTCATTTATGAATAATCCTTTAAAAATAGACATTGATGAAGAACAGCAGGCAGTTCTACAGATGGAGTTTATGCCTCATTTCTTTCAAACACATCTTCACAAATAATAGTGTCTGGCATTTACCTATTCTCCACCCTGTTGAATGTTAGGTTGAATTCTTTTTTTTCTCTAATCTTCAAAACTTAAACTGGCTTTTTTAGTCATCCCCTGGCAAGGAAAAGTTAGGGCCCAGGGATAGTAGCTCACTTATCTCTCTGTGTACAACACCATGTGTTGGAGCAGTGCGGGCATGTTTGCATTACTTTAGAGACTGAAGTGGGGGTGGATGGAGAGGTGAGTAAAGCAAGATGTGTTTTCAAAGGAATTCTTGAATTCCACTTGGAAAGCATTTTATTTCGTATTAATTTGGAACCTCAAGGCACATGTTCCTCCTTACCACCAGATAAGACTGACCCCAAAAGGGTAGTCGTCATCAATGACTGCACTTTATAAAAATTCAAAGGTCATGTGAAGTTAAAAGTCCATCACGGTTCTTGAGAAAGAGAGGAAAGGTGGACAGAAGGTGAGAGGGAGGGGTTACTAATGCATACAAAGAACTTTGAAGATGAAAAGCCCTAATGAGTGTTAATAATGATGATGATAACCACAATAACATACTCTTAAACATTTAGTTAGCTACCTCCTCCATGACATTTTTGTGTTGTGGGATGAAGTGTCTTTGCTAAAAAAAAAAAAAAGTGGCACATTCGCTGAAGAAGAAAAATTAGATGTGCTTAAATCATTAATAGGTCCCAAGTCAAAGGCTCAAGGACCCTTAATGTTCAGCTTCAAAGAATGAATAAGATAAGCTTAGTCAGCCTGGATAAAAAGTAAGCACTGTGTCCAAACTCCTACCAGCTGCCCTGAGGTTGCAAGGAAGGAGGGGAACATTTGTCATGTTTTGTCTATAGAAATCTTTTATTATTGTTATGGTTGAGCATGGATTTCTTTATACAAATGACTCATATAATTTATAATTAAAAAGAGAAGCCATGTGCTTTTTATCATTTATACATGCTAGTCTTCTATAAAGCTTTTCTCTGTATGATAGCTTCTGGGATTATTACTAGCCCATAACTGGTAGGATAATGTCCATATGTCCATTCTAAGACTGCTGCAGAATTTAAATATATATATATATATTTTTTGCATATATATATATGCAAGAGTATATTATCATTATGTTCAAATATATGTTAAAAGTAAGTTAATAAAACTCCTTTGCATTTATGTGTTCATTTTTAAAAATTGGTTGTTTTGTCTGATAATCTTAAAACTTAGATTTTAAACTCACGATTCTGGCATTCAATTTAAAGAAATTGAACTTTTCATGATAATGATGCATATTTTACTTCAGAATTAAGTGTTGTGAGTATAGGTCAATTTACAACTAAAGTGATCTCTGTTAAGTATTTAAAAAATGCATTTTAAGGAAGGGGAAGGGAATAATTCTTTTCTGGTCCTGATAATTTTGGTCATGAAGTAATAATTTTGGTCACCTACCACTCAAGGTGTCTCACTTGCCCCTCATTTACCTACAAGAGGTAGGTAGAGCATTGTGGAACTCAGAAAACATGGACTGAGCTACAATGGTCAGAGCAGAAGAACTAATGTACATAAAGAGGACTTCACCGGAGAGGTGTCTGTGGCTCTTCACCTTGAACTTCATAGATGCTGGCCTCCTAACATAAGTGCTCAGGTTCCTCAGGAAACTGTAGATCCAGGTCTGCTGGGTTTTGCTAGGCCTCAATAAATTATGGACAAAGTCTATAGGAGAAAGTGTTTTTTGGTCTACAGGTCTTTTGGACGTTGACTGTTGGTACAAATTTTACTAATTTTAAACTAGAAAGATACAGTGTTCTATGTTTGAAACAGAGTACAGATGAGGTTCTAAAATTAAGTTATTACTGTCAGGCATAGGTAGACAGTACAAAGAGAATGGAAATCAAGGGCTTCTAAATATACTGGTGGAAAAAGAAAGGCACCTCAATAGGACCTGTCATCATTGCATTTATAACCACATTTATAACCACTGCAAGATATCTACAATACCTCAAATGTCATTCTCAGAGAGAGGAGATATGTTCAGGTGGAATTTTCCCCAGATAGTGTAACAGCAATAATACAAACATTAATATCTTGCTCAGAGAATTCTCCCAGTTAAATAAATTCATAAGCAATTAGCAGACTGACTGGCATCCTCATGAGGCTATAACCTGGAAAGTTTATATCTTCCTTCCTTCACTCAAACAATTCTGAGTTTTGGCTATGTCTTTGGGAACATATATGCTGTCTTCAAGGAATAGAATTGCATTTTGGATAATCACTGTGAAGAAGAGGCTAGTGCTATGATCTCCAGCAAATTAAACTGGCTTGTTAGGGTCTCTAAATAGTGTGATGTATTAGAAATTTGGCATTGTATTAATTCAATGAAACCTTTAAGGAAGCACATTTAGGGCTTCCCCGGTGGCGCAGTGGTTGGGCGCTGCGCTGTGGAGCTGTCGACAGCGGCGACGCGGGTTCGACGCCCGGCCGGGGAGAGTCCCACATGGTGCGGCGGACCTCTCCTGCCTCGCCCGCTGCTCCCCTCAGCGGTGTACTTTTGATCTGCCTGTTCTGCTCCCCACTCTGTCTCTGGTGGACCCTCTCGCCGCCCCGCGCCTCTGGCCTGTACCCCAGCTAGTATGTATAAATAAAAAAATAAAAAGGAAGCACATTTATTCCCACAGATGGTGCAGTTGGGCAAAAAAAAAAAAAAAAAAATCAATTACACTTAACCATCAAGAATTTCTACAGTTGAAACATAATAATAATAAAGTGTGTGTAGGGGTGGGGAGGGAGTGTACTATCCTGCACTTTTAGCTCATAAGGGAAAAATATTTGATTTCGTATTTTAGTTCCTTTTAGTTTTGAATTTGATCTTATGAAAGGTTTTAATGTGACATCCTTAGAATGTGATAAAGAGAGGTATTTTATTCAAATGTGGGTTTCTTTCTGATTCTGACATAACATTTGAAAGTGTTTATTCATGTATTTATTGGAATAGCTCTATCATATTATTGTATTTCATATTACAAAATCTCTGGTGAGATAAAATGGAAAACGTGAATATTCCTAATTTGGGATAGGGAACAAAGCAGAAAATGTATGTTAGCCTTGGATACAGAATGTTCTTGCGGTTGGTTAAGAGCAGTATTTATATATATATATATATATTTTTTTTTTATGTCTTTTACATTTTCTATTCCTCTTGGGTAACCCACCAGCAATTCACCCGTGATCCATCTCCGTGGTCCCTTGTGTCCTTTACTACTCCATTTTGTGCCCTTATCCTCCCCCCGCCCCGAGTTTCTCTCTCCTATTTGGTTTCCTTATAGCCCTGTTATAAGTGAAACCATTTGATATTTTTCTCTTTTTTTCTGGCTTATTTCACTGAGTATGATCCCCTCTAATTCCATCCATGTTGCTGCAAATTGCATGTGTTTATCTTCTTTGAATGCTGAATAGTATTCCATTGTGTATATGTACCATATCTTCTTGATCCAGTCATCTATTTTTGGACATCTGGGTTGCTTCCATACCTTTGCTATTGTGAACAGTGCCACAATGAACATACAGGTGCATGTATCCTTTTGGATTAGTGTTTTTGTGTCTTTTGGGTAGATTCCCAAAAGTGGTATTGCTGGGTCATATGGAAGCTCCATGTTTAGCAGTTTGAGGAATCGCCATACAGCTTTCCATAGTGGTTGGACCAGTTCACATTTCCACCAGCAGTGTAGAAGAGTTCCTTTTTCTCCACATCCTTTCCAGCATTTGTTGTTGCCTGTATTTTTTTTTTTAAGATTTATTTATTTATGCATACAAGTTGGGGTACAGGCTAGAGGCGTGGGGTGGTGAGAGGGTTCACCAGAGACAGAGTGGGGAGCAGAACAGGCAGATCAGAAATACACTGCTGAGGGGAGCAGCAGGCGAGGCAGGAGAGGTCTGCCGCACCATTTAGGAATCTCCCTGGCTGGGCATCGAACTCGCGTCACCACTGCGGACAGCTCCACAGCGCAGCGCTTAACCACTGCACCACCCTGTTGCCTGTATTTTTAATGTGTGCCATCCTCACAGGTGTGAGGTGGTATCTCACTGTGTTTTTTTTTTTTTTTTTAATTATAAGGGGCGCTGGGACCAACGATCACCAGCTGCCCAAGTACCAAAAAATTATGCTTCCGAAATCTCTTGATGTTGATTCCGCACACAGAACAATCGAGGTGCTCTGCGTGTGCCACTCATGACAGAAGCCCTTTTTCTCATTTTGGTTTTGATTTGCATTTTCTTTATTATAAGTGATGTTGAACATTTTTTCATGTACCTGTTGGCCATTTGCTTTTCTTCTTTGGAGAAGTGTCTTTTTAGCTCTTCTGCCCATTTTTTGACTGGGTTATTGGCTTTGTTTTTGTTGAGTTGTGTGAGTTCCTTGGTAAATTTTTGTTATCAATCCTTTATCGGATGTATTGTGTGCAAAGATCTTTTCCCAGTTGGTAGGGTGTCTGTTACTTTTGGTTAGTGCCTCTTTTGCTGTACAGAAGCTTTTTATTTTGATGTAATTCTATCTGTTTATCTTGTCCTTCACTTCTTTCACTTTGGGGAATTTTTTTTTCAAGATTTTGCTCAGATGTATGTTGTGTAGAGTTTTGCCTATATTTTCTTCTATAAATTTTATGGTTTCAGGTCTTATGTCCAGGTCTTTTATCCATCCCCTTCAAAATCGAAACCAAAAAAATCAAGTATCTAGGAATAAATCTAACAAAAGACATAAAAGACTTATACAAAGAAAACTGTAAAACACTCTTGAAAGAAATAGAAGAAGACACAAGAAGATGGAAAGGCATCCCTTGCTCATGGATAGGAAATATTAACATTATCAAAATGGCCATACTACCAAAAGCAATTTACAGATTCAACGCTATTCCGATAACAATCTCAGTGACATTCTTCAAAGAAATAGAGCGACTACTGATGAAATTCATATGGAACCACAAAAAACCTCGCATAGCTAAAGCCCTCCTAACTAAAAGAAAAGAAAACAGAGGAATTTCACTCCCTGATTTCAAACTATACTACAAAGCCATAATAATTAAAACAGCATGGTACTGGAACAAAAACAGACAGAAAGACCGATGGAACCGAATAGAATATCCAGAATTAAAGCCGCACATCTATGAACAACTAATCTTTTACAAAGGAGCAAAGAAAATGTAGTTGTACAAGGACAGTCTATTCAATAAATGGCGCTGGGAAAACTGGAGAGCCACATGCAAAAAAATGAAGCTAGACTACTACCTCACACCCTGCACAAAAGTCAACTCAAAGTGCAGTATTTTAAAATATCTAAGGCCTTTTTTAGACCCAAGTATACATTTCCCATTATATGTTCTTTTTTTAAAAGATTTTTTTTTTAATTTATGCATACAAGAACTGGAGTATAGGCTAGAAGGGTGGGTTAGAGGGTGGTGAGAGGATTCACCAGAGATGGAGTGGGAAGCAGAACAGGCGGATTTACTGAAATGCAATGCTGAGGGGAGCAGCAGGCGAGACAGGAGAGGTCTGCTGCACCATGTAGGTCAGCTCTCTGGTTGGGGCTAGAACTCAGGGTGCAGTGGCTGTGGATAGCTTGATAATTCTGAGACTTTAACCCCTGCACCAACAGGGAGTCCCTCTCATTATATGTTCTTAAGGAACACCCAGAAAAGCAGTAGTTGGCACTAACACCAGAACAAAGAACAAAACTGTTGTTCTCCGTTTGCTCTTCCAGGGCAACTGGTACTTCCTGGGAGATGACAGGCTATAATGAGATGATAGTCTAATTGATGGATTAAACTGGGGAATCTTAGTAAGGGCTTCCTTTAATGGCCCTTCCTACAAGTACCTTACACCTGGAAATATAGATTAGCCTACATGCCTATTCTCTTTCTATCCCCTCCCTCATTCTTTCGCACTGTAGTGGGAGAGACCCACTATAACTAACTGGTGGGTCAAAGAAGTGACCAGGTGTCCTCATTTATTCCCTTTGAGAGTGAATTATATATTAAGATTCACTCAGTTGCCAGGGGCTGGGAAGCAAGCCTGATATCCAGTATTAAGAGATTCAGCAATACTGCTGGTACAAGTCACATTCTGTAATCTCAGCTTTAGCAGTATGGAGGGTTTTATTTTACCATCTTCGTTTTTTTTGTTTTCTTTATTCCCCAATCTGTTTCAATTCCCGGTGAAAAATAGGAGTATTATTATTGGGGCCCACAAACTCCCTACATTATATGTATTATATTGAAGATGTTTTCAACCTAGCAGTTATGTTCAACAGCAAAGCTAAGGTCTGTTTCTTGAATTTGACATTGACAAGTGATTTTTTCCTGCCGAACCTATGAAATGCACCAATGCCAAGTTTAGAAATATATCTATTGCAAAGAAAGGAAGACTACTTAGCAATTGCTAATAAACTGACAAAAATTATGAGCAGCACTTATTAACTTCCTCTTATAGTATTTCATAAAGTGAATTTCTCTCCAATATATTAAAATATTGTATTATTAAGAATTTGAGGGCCTCCCTGGTGGCGCAGCGGTTGTGCTGTGCTGTGGAGCTCTTGGCAGTGGCAACACGAGTTCAACGCCCATCAGGGAGATTCCCACATGGCGCAGCAGACCTCTCCTGCCTCTTGCAATGCTCCCCTCAGCAGTGTATTTCCGTCAATCTGCCTGTGCTGCTTCCCACGCTGTCTCTGGTGAACCCTCTTGCCACCCCACGCCTCTGGCCTATACCACAGCTTGTATGCATAAATAAATAAATCTTTAAAAAAAAGAATTTGATTCCCTAGGTTTAGCTTTACAAATGAAGGTTAAAAACCAGAAAACTTTATGGAAGTTTTGGTACCATTACCCACCCGACCTTATTTTCCTTCCCCTTAACCCTCTCCCTTACCACACACACAGTATTAAAATGATCTAATATTTACTGAGTTGTGATCACGTTCAGGACTCATGCTTAATTTTCATAGATACATTATCTCAATATCACAACTTTTTAGGTAGGTATCATTCACATTTCACATGAGACACCTGAGGCTTAAAAGATTAATTAAATTGGCTGTAGTCACAAGTGTGGTGATAGAGCCAGAAATAAACTCAAGAGTTTTCTGAGCTCAGACACTAAATGCTAAGTGCTGCCTTTCAGATTCTATTACCAGTGGTATTAACATGTACAATAGCTGAAGCTGAGAATTCTTGTGTCACATGCGATATTATTTCCTCAATTAATGTTTTTTCACCTGCATAATTATGTTACTGCAGAGGGAGTTCTCCTTGTTGATACAAGCATAGGTATCCATATACTGTCTTAAGTTCCAATTCCATGAATACTATCTCATGGACGTGATTTTTTTTTTTTTTAATTCAGAGAAAAACATAGAGTAGCAGTCTGGGTTTATATATTCCTTATCTCTTCTAAAATAAACCAAAGACAATTGTCTTGGCTCATTGACACAGATCTGCTCACTAGGATATAACTGTTAAATGATTATCCCAGGCCTTCTGAAAAAATATAAATGATTATACAAAACAAATTTTATGATTATTATAAAGGAAATAGATTAAAACATGCAAAACCAGCAAGACACAGGCAATTTGGGATCTATCCCATTTGTTCTGTAACCAAATATAATAGAAAGGAGGGGTTACATTAACAATTTAACTTCACATGTTTCATTCTTTCTTGACAATGCATTTGCTCATCATATAAAGACTAATGGTTTGCATGAAAAATGCAGTTTATAATGTATTATGGAATACCACTAAATGCTTTACATTCTTAAAAAAGTTTCCTTTTAATAATACAATCCAGCATACATAATTTAAGTTCTATGCCTATGCTAAGTATGTGCAGTTAATTTTGATTTAGGTTTGTCACCTCACAGAAGACACAAACATTTTGATCTTGAATTAAAGACAATTAAAAAAAAATCTCGTTTGTTATGATACATTAAACACACATTTAATTTTGTGCATCTTTAAAGGGAAATCACTATTTATTGCACACATTATTTTTCATAAGTCAGAAACCAGGTGTCTTTAAATTTTCCTAGGGTGTTTAGGTAAGTCTTATTTATCCTCATTTATAGAAAAGAGAACTTTTCTGTGAAAGGTTACATAAAATGAACATGTCATACAAGCTAGCATCTAAGAGAGTCCAAGAAAGGAAAATCTAGCACTATAATATACTTTCATTTAAAAAAGACTGTTTACCTGCTTGTATGTTAAGGATTGAATCTCATTAACCTTTTCTTGGTAGTTTACAGTTGCTACCCCCTTTATTTTTTACTTGCAGAGGTTCAATTCTTACCAGTTTTTTTAAGTGTACTTTCTTTTTCAGCCTTATAATCTTTTAGTTCTATTGCCAGAATCCTTGTAACCACTAACTCAGATTAGAGACTTGCATCTAGATGAGATTAGAGATTAAGAAGCTTTAGGATAACAAGTTAAACATTTAATAAATGTTGTCTTCAGAGTAGAAATATGTAAAGTTTAAACGCACAGACAGTGGGACAACAACAATATGGCAACTGCTTTGGATCTTTTGTGAATGCAGAGCTCTTTATTATCAATAATTAAGTCATTTTCTTAACCTGCAATACAATCTCTCAAAAGCCTATAGATATGTGCACACCCCTAAGATCAATGAAATGAATCTCCTTGAGGTTATGGAATAATGGCCCCTTAGAAATGATTTTCAATTGTTAATCTTGTAGGGCAGTATTATAGGTATGAAACATTTCTCATCTCACTATCAATGAGTTTTCTTTGCCTTTCTTTAATTGCTCTTTACTGAGAGGAAAAAATGCAGAAATTCATTTCTAACATCAGCTGATAAATAGTTCTGCTTTAAATTTAGAAGCTGGTTTTAGGAGAACTCTAGGATTAAATAATTTTTCTTAAAATTCTAATAAAAAATATACAATTTAACTCTTTACATTCTCATAGAAAAACAAACAAGTTCAGTGGATTATATCAGTGTTTATGCGCAATTGTAACAAAATCTGAAAATAATAACATTTTATTTGCTTTGCTTTCTTTTCTTCACTGTTTAGAGTTATTGTTGTTTGGGTGTAACATCAGTTAGACCTTCCTGGGCATTGCTGACAAGTAACGGGAACTGCAGGCTCTCTTGACTTGTTTCTGACTTTTATTGCTAGCTTTTCAGGAGGGCATTTCTCTTTCACTTTTCTTCCTCTCTATCTTTAAATTTAGAAATAGGCGTAAAATAGTGTTTAACACATTACTGGCATCTATTAAAGTAACCATTTTTTTCACCTCCAGCAAATAGCTACATGGAAATACATTTCAAAATACAGTAAATAGCAAATGAAATGCCATTCTCTTTCTCAGGTCAGGCGACCACAGCTATAATCTCTCAAAACTTTGGTATTTTTTGGATTCCAACTGCTAATATTTCATTTAGGATTTTTTTCTCCTCATATATTTACATGAAGGTTTGGGCTCCAGATTTGTGTGTGTGTGTGTGGGTGTGTGTGCACGTGTGTGCACACATGCACACGCACGTACACACAGGCATGTGTGATAACTTCACTATCTTTGTTAGGTTTTCCAAGTGATGTTAGAATGCATTGAAATATTAAGTAACTTTCTATGCCATGGAATAATTAAGATGATAATAACAACTATTTTGTGAGGTTTTGAAATCCTTACTTATAAATCTACCTTAACCTGATCTCTTTTCCAGAAGATTTTGGAGATTTTTTTCACTTCTATTGTGTTTATTGGTCTAATGAGATTTTATAATCGTTTCAGGACCAACTTTCATCATTTACACTTTCACAGGTAATGCTACTCTTCATTTGTTTCTCAAAAATATTCAAATAAAGGCAGCCATAGAATTAAAAAGGTACATCTCTTATTTATCACAGATTTTCTCTTTGTCATTTAAAATTGAATCTAATTAATTTAACAATTTGTGTGCCGGTGCCCTTTAAATTTACCAGCCCTTGGGGCCGGACATTTTCTGTGCCACTGCATGAATGGTATAAGCATTCAATAAAACACACACAACTCCTGAACTACTGGATATTAAAAAAAAAACTGTAATATCTCTCTCTCATAAAACACCTTACACTTTCACCAAAACAATGTGTAAAGCTTCTAGACTGAGTACGATCAAAGAAATAGCTCCTAATAGTTCCAAATAAATCCACCGTGGCGTGAAAAACCGGAGACTAGATGAACACGTATTAATACGTGAGCGGCCACCTGATACTGGTGACAAAAACATGTACTAATATGTGCGTGGACCACAGAGTGTTAAGGTTTTTTTCTCCCTAGGTTTCTTGGCTAATGTACTTGTCATTTTTCCATCTTTTTCAGCTTTTAACAGCAATATTATATGACACATCCCTGTTCTTTCATCCTCAATTGACTAAATCTTATTCTTTGATTATCTGGAATTTGAGTTCCAATTTATTATACATATTTCAATATATATTGCAAAATTTAACAAACTTTAAACTTAACTGAAAGCATCAATATGTTTGTTTCTTCAATTTTCTTGTATTTGCTCTCCATTGTTTCTTATAATCTATGCTTTTTTTTTAATTCATGTTTTACTTTGTTGTTTTGTTCATTCAAAATTGTCTATTTCTAAAAAAAGTAACAAATTATTTCAACTTAAAAGTGTCTGCAATTTATTCTCACACATGAATGCTAATCTGACTTTAGAGAGACTTGAGATTCAAAATCATTTTCCCCAAAGCCATTGTTCCTTTGTCTTACAATTTCCAGTTAATGATAAACCTAATATAAATGTGATTAATCTAAATAGATAACCTGTTTTATCTTTATGCTAAACTATTTAAACATTATTTTATACTAGATGTTTTAAAATCCTACTCATATATATCAGATTCAGTCATTTTTATTTTGTGTAGAAATTGGCAGGCCATTTTAATATTTGATACTTTCAACCTTATAATATTTTTTATGGTATTTTTTCTTCTATTTTTTATCTTTTACTTTCTTTTCTCAATTTTATTATGACATTGATTTTCCTTAATTGCTTTATAATTCTTGTTTTTCTGCTACTATTGTATGGTAAAAGACTTTTTGCCTATCATAGTAGGCTACCTTGTTGACTGGGGAGAACACACAAGTATGTTTGTGGTGGCAAGGACTGATGGTAGGTGTTCTGGGTTTTTATAAATCCGGGAAGGTCCATAGTAACTTGGGCATATTTATTATAAAATTCTATTATCTTTAAATTTATCTTGCTCATTTGTTTGTAATCAGTCAATATATATATATACTGAGGACAATGCAATAAATCAGAATATACACATAACTAAAGATTCACTTTTGTAGTATAATTAAGTATTAATTTATTTTATTTTATGGTATGTTGGTAGACAATCTCCAAGCTTTAGAATTGAAAATAATTATCTCAGTTCCAAATCCCAACTCTTTCTCTATTTGTAGCCATTAGATTTTGAGTAAAGCACTTAACTTTTCTGGGTCAGTTTTCTTACTTGTAAAATGTGGTTGCAATAGTAATTAGGCAACACTTTGTATACATAGGAAACATTATAGGATTTTATATCTAAAATAGCAAATAGACTGTATTTGGTGCTCAGTTGATATTAGTCACCTTTTTAGTATATGTGTAGCTAGATAAAAATTGTATAATCTAGTATGAGAAAATGACTCTTGCTCAATTAGAACAGCTCTTCCATTATGAATTTAAAATTTATTAAATTCATAGATGTATCTATTTTCTTATGGAGAAAAGTATTTGATTCTTTCTTTTGCATTTGTGATCAGATCATTGAAAAGAACAAAAAGATAACTACATAAGCACCTGTCAAAACCTGGCTGTTAATTGACAAAAAGTTAATTTCTAGATATTAGAATCATTTATCAAGTATTTGGTGAATAACTATTAATTTCAGGCACAGTTCTAGGTTTGGAAGGGTGGAACGCTAGCAAATATGTATTTTCACTGATTTAATTGATATACTGTTTTGAAAAGATACAAAGTAGCTTCCAAGTTTGCTATTGTTCTCATAAATAATATGTGATCAGCAATCCAGTATCAAATTAGACCTCCTAGAAATTACCTAGCACTAAAATATATGCCTAAAATATACCCCACATATCCCCAAATATGTCCCATTGCTAATTAGTTACATTTCATAAAAAAATACTGTGAGATCACATAATTTAATGAAGCTTTGTTATAGAATGCCCACATTATTCTTTATACTTATAATCTAAGTATATTATTATGGTAATGTAATTCCCTTTTTTGTTCTTTTTCCAAAAATAATTAATTAAATAAAATATAATATTAATTAGATAAAATATACATATTTAGTGAAGTGCTGAAGCATTCAATAATCATGGTTTAATGGCAATTGATTTGTCGTTTAATTATTTTCCTTTATATCAGTAGCGACCTGGGGAAGCCTGAGGCATTGAATTTTTGGAGGAAAAAAAATAGAGCTGAAAACTTGTAGTGAATGAATAAAGAAGATGTAACATGGCCCTATAATGATTGTGAGGACTGTATTGACTACAGACCTTACCAATTTATTACTGCCTTATTAGATTCTTTTGGGTGCTGAGTCCATTCAGAGCTCATATGTGAGCTTCTTTCCAAACATAGGATGACTTCCCTTACTCTTGTCTAGCCCCTGAGGATTCAGAATTTCTATCCTAATATTTGACCTTTTATCCTTTTTCAAAGCATGTGGGTTTATTTACCTTTATAGTTTGCCAAAACAGAATCCCCACTCCTTCCCCTAAAACAAGAGATTTATTAGATTTATTAGAAAGAAGACCATGTAGCAGAGATAAAACCTGTGATTAACTGCAGGCAAAGCGATTCCAGATGCTGTCCTATTGGCCATTCGGCCCCTTCAAGGGTCACTCAGCGGTTTCTGCCACTCATCTGGGCTTTGCCACCACTCCATGGAATTTCTAGGAAGGACATTCGCAGGGCTGATAGGACAGGTGATATACATCTCTAATTCATGATTCTGGTAAATCCCAACAGGATCTTCCTGGTCTCACAAAGCAAAATTGTAATTGTTTTTGTCTTCCTAACTCCCCTACAGATCATTGTCTCTTGCTTCTCTGCAGATGCCCTGCAGTCATTTCTCAGATCAGTAATGTGTGAGAATTGGGCAAAAAGACCATTATTTTCTGGAATTTAGAAACATGAAGAGCCTGTGATCATTTGCCTTCCACCCAAGCAACAGCTTCTCAAATAGACATGAGGATAAAAGGAGGTGCTAGGAAACTGAGATTGCACAATTTATCTCAGAAACACAAGGTCCAGGAGAACAATAAATCATTGTTCCCATAATCTGTGCAGCCTAAAACCAGGGCACTTCTCTGTTTACAAAGGGAGACTTATTTGTTAAAGGGCAAAAGGATGTGGCATAATGAGCGTTTTGAAGAAAAATGTCAGGGTGTGTGTTTAATAAGTATTTCAAAGAGGCCTCTTGGACGACTTCAGGTGTGTAGTGCACCAACTCTCCTTGTCTAGAAGGAAAGTGTATTAAGGACTTTCCTTTCTAAAGAGGAGTGATGTTAAGGACCTAGTGATGGTTATGTTAACCTGAACTCCTTAAGAATATTTGAATTCATATGGTTTATAGTTTTGATTTCAATGTTCTAAAATATGTCACAGTAATTACCAATTTAACATAACTACTTATGAATCACTTTTTTTGTTTATTACATTCTTTTTTTAATGTAAAAATATTGCTCACTTATTAATGAGTCACAATAGACTAGGTGATGCTGCATAACTGAAATTTCAATGAATCTGCACACAAGAACTCATGCCAACTCTCAAATGTTATTTCCTATGATAATACTTTTCTGTTGGTCCATTTTCATGTAGACACAGTCCCTCCTATATTACATGGGTACCTTATGATAGATGCAGAGTACTAGATCCATAGGTAGCAATTACAGGGTGCAGAGGGATGGATGCTTGGACCGTCATGTTTATCAACAAAGAATGGGAAGAAAGAGACAATTTTAAAAAGAAAATGAAAGATAATGTCAATGGGTAAACATTCTGGCAATTTGTCCGGATAACTTTCAGAAAGTGAGGAATTTTGAATGAAAAGTGATTCAACAGGCCTCCCTGGTGACATAGGGGTTAAGTCTCAGTGCTATCATGCTATGACCCCTGTGGCATGAGTTCGATTCTTGGCCAGGGAGCTAACCCACAGGGTGCAGCAGACTTCTCCTGTCTTGCCAGCTGCTCCCATTGGCAGTGTATTTCAGTAATCTGCTGTTCTGCTCCCTACTGTCTCTGGTGAATCCACTCATTCCCTATCCCTTGTACTTCTGACCTATACCCCAATCCTTCTATGCATAAATAAATAAATAAATCTTTAAAAAAAAAGAAAGTGACTTAACTGTTTGTATCTGGGAAATATAACCTTGAATGCCATCTGGAAGGCAGACTGGAGGTCAGCAAGTAGGGATGTGAAGAAGAATGTGGGGGTCATTTGAGCGTAATGGAGACATTCAGATGAAGCTTTGCAAATTAACTACAGTTAAGGAATGATTTCCTCATGATGCACTGGCATGATAAAACTAAGATCTAATGCATGATATGATTCATGCTTTTCTTCCCTACTAAGTGATTTTTAATTTTGTTCTTATAATTATTAATCAATGCTCTGAAGTGATATGAACAATCTACTAAAAAATTCCTTTGTACAATTGAGAAGGCACTGAATAACAATTTTTTTTGACAGGTGGATGTTTAACCAGTGTTAATTGTAGCAGAATTTTCAAAATAAAAGTATTAACTGCTAGTGTAAAGTCAATTTTCCATGACACCAAATAACTTTTAATGTATTTATGAGTCTCTCCCAAGTTTACTTGCCATTGTACACTTTTAAAAAATTGTAAGTATATAACTTAATGTTTACCTTTTTGCAATAAATCTGATTTCTTTTTACTGAGTTAAAGATAGAAATTTACTTCCCAAAAGATTATTTTTCTGTGGATCAGCTATTTATTTTTACACAAAAATTTTTGCCACAGCAGCAGAAAACAGACTGTTTATTGTTTCTGCTAGTTAACATATTGTAAGTCTTCACACTACTCATAGGAGATTTGTGTCAATATTTCCCTATCTAAATAACAAAAAAAGCCATCACATTATTTTGGGTCAAAAGCTTTCTTATTAGAAAAGTGCCAAAATATGAGATTCTACAATTAGAGAGTAACAGCTGCAGTTGAACATTTTCAGGCTAATGGATAAATAATCTGTTGTCAAAATTAGTTCTTATATAAGCATATAGTTGATAGACTGCAGAGATTTTGAAGAAATTGTTATGGTCTTATGGATAATTAACACATTTAAAAATAGGCATAATATTGCAAAAATTGTATGGATCTGAATGGCTAACAATATGCTTTAATCCTGGTTAATTTGGAGCATATTAATATGTTTATTAAAACCTGACCATATTAACAGGCTGTATGGGTCTGTGGAAAGATGTGGAAAAATAAAAAAAAATCTTTTCTGTAAAAGTTAATTTAAAATTTGAAATATGGGCCTCCTTGGTGGCGCAGCGGTTAAGCACTGGGCTGTGGAGCTGTCAGCAGCAGCGATGCGAGTTCGACGCCCAGCCGGGGAGAATCCCACATGGTGCGGCAGACCTCTCCTGCCTCGCCCACTGCTCCCCTCAGCAGTGTATTTCTGATCTGCCTGTTCTGCTCCCCACTTTGTCTCTGGTGAAGCCTCTCACCACTCCACACCTCTGGCCTGTACCCCAGCTGTATGTATAAATAAATAAATCTTAAAAAAAAATAAAATTTGAAATATAATTGAGTTGCATGAGATCAAGATGGCAGCAGAAATAAAATATAGCCAATGTCAATATATCAACAAATTTTTAGTGGTTGACTAATCTAAACAAAGGATTATTCCTACTGATAGACAGAATTTCTAGAATGGTATCCAAATAGAAAATATCAGAAAAATCAGGCTGTAATGTAATAAAATATATACATTCCTAGCTTTTGTTGACAAACTTGATTTAATATGCCATATTCTCTAGATGTTTATGAAAAGAACTTGAAAATAGGGCCTCCCTGGTGGTGCAATGGGTTAAGCTCAGGGCTGTGGAGCTGTCAGAGACTGCGGTGCAAGTTTGATGTCCAGGCGGGGAGATTCCCCCATGGGGCAGCAGACCTCTCCCCAGATTCCCACCAGAATCCCACAAGGCTCAGCAGACCTCTCCTGCCTTGCCTGCTGCTCCTCTCAGCAGTGTATTTCAGTCGATCTGTTGTTCTGCTCCCCACTCTGTCTCTGGCAAACCCTCTCACTGCCCCACACCTCTGGCATGTACCCCAGCTTGTATGCATAAATAAATAAAATCTTTAAAAGTTGAAAAAAAGAGAACTTGAAAATATCTTATAGGAAATATTACTGTAATTATCAAAGGAGATCATTTATGCTAAAGAGTTTTGATTTGAAACTATATATAGATATAAAGAATTTTATTTTAGAAAAGAAATGCATGTTATACAAAAACAGTTTTCTGCTCATATGTCATTAATATGATTTTGCCCTTTTTATTCCTTACATAACTATATTTATGCATATTTTTGAGTCAGAACTATGCTTTTAAGTGTTTTATAAAAATATTCATCATATTATATTAACAGATTTCATGTTAACACTTCCTCATCTTCCTCAGGAAAATGAACAAAATTTTCCATTTTTCTCTAGAAATAAGAATTAATTTCTTATTGATAATTAAGTAATTTAAGAAATATTGCTATATCTGTTATGAAGCCAGCATTGTATAACACACTATACTCACAAGGATGTAAAAGCGTCTCTTCCTTTGCAGGTGTCCAATGAAGAGGAATTCTACTGTGAAACTAAGATTTCTATATAGTTTATGTCTTGGATTAACTGTCTTCATAATCATATGACTCAGAAATATAGTATTTATCTCTTGGCCACCACTTTGTTTCAAGACATTTAAAGAGTTAAGGACTTAGGTTAATACTCCCACATCCCCATAAGCCCTCTCCTTTCTTACCCTCCAACCTTTATAATTTGTTGTCAAAATTAGCTCTTATATAAGCATATAGATAATAGACTGCAGAGATTTTGAAGAAATTGCTATAGTCTTCAGGATAATTAACACATTTAAAAATAGGCATGATACTGCAAAATCCTTGTAAACTAATTTCCTACTCTTTATTCAGAATATAACATACTTAACCTCCATCATGCACTCCTAGAGCATATTGCATTTTCGCCTGGCAGTTTTTTAAATCCCATGGACAAAAGATATAATTTATAATGAATAGTTTAATATCTGTATCTGTTACTCTAATGAAACTTCATGAGGCCATTGATCCTGCCCTTGTTATTTTCCTCTGATTCTCTAGTGGAATACTAGGCAAAATGTAAGAACCTTTTGAAGATTAGATAAATAGACAAATGATAAGTGGAATAGAACATGGCTATGAGATCGCGCAAATCAAAACCAGATTTCCATAAGAGGCAATATGGTTTTGATTATTGTCTGTAATTCCAAAGAAAATGCAAATAAATTCCTAAAATAGTAGTCGAATGTAACTGTTTAGTTGATTGGGCTCATTAGCTTCACTTATTTGTTATATATTCTATTATTTTTTTAAGTATTTATTGAACATCTACCGTGTAGTAGGCAGTGATGCTGAGAAGATCATTAAGGTAACTCCAATATGCAAGGAATTCAAACTCTGGGAAAAAAGTGAAAATCATTACAATTTAAGGTAAAACTTCTGTGCAAGTAATGCACAAATTGTTGTTGGCCCTAGAAGAGCTAACAATCAGTGTGTACATTGTATAACCAGAATGATTGCGCCAGTTCTGTCATAAGGGAGATGGACTTTAGGCAGAGAGAACAATGCATCCATAGATATGGAACTGTGTTCCATTTGTAGAGCTGTGTGCTCAGTTACTGCCCTGCAAAGAGGAGCATGGGAGGTGTCAACATTTTCAAAATAAATGGAGACACTTGTGACATGAGCAATGTATATTGAAACCATAAAATAAAAATTAAAAAGTAAGATTAGGATTTAAATAAGATGGACAGAAAAATTCAGGGAAAAGGGATATTGCAAAAAAATATAAAATTTAGCTTTGGGTTTTCTGGCAGCAAAAAACAAATAATTTTAAAAAAAGAAAACAAGGTAATGTTTCTCTAACATAATGCAAATTAATTAATCAGGAGTATTAGCTTTCTACTAATACTAAGTTCAAAGAGGAATTTATGTCATGACATTTTTTGTAGTTTAACATAGTGGTTGATGTCTATGGTGAAAACTTTCAGAGTGTGATGAAAACTTCTCAATCGGGATGATGTTTTAAAACTTTCTTTAAAAAATTACATTCATTTCCTGAATATAAAGTGATGTAGGCCTGAAATGCAATATTTAGAATCTGTTATAATGAATAAAGGAAAAAAATAATCATACAAAAAAGAGACAAAACTTTTAACATTTAGATCTAGTACTTCCTGTCATTTTTCTCCCTAAGTAATAGCTCCATAAATACCTACGTTATCTAAGATTTTCATTAACCTCGTGGCTGACTTTTCAGGCCATAGCCAATGCCAATTTGGTACTTTCAAGAACACCCCTCCTTATTCCAAACCCAAGGAGCATATGTTTACAATGAAAATTTGTAGAAATATGCAGAAAAATTTCCATACAGATCTTTCTATGTTAACTCAAGTTTGATGGCTTTGCAAGGATGGGTCCACGGAACAGGGCACAGCTTTTCTGCTCAGCACATTCACAGTAGATGTCCTTTTCCCAAGGTACTCCTCCCATTTTTCATTGCTGATTCTGTATGGCATCTAAAACTGCAGCTCTAAACCATTGTCACAGAATGTATTTGCACACATGCAAATATCTGTTCTATACATCAAAGATTCACAAAGTATACAAATGTCTATAATTCATTAAACTACATTTCTATTTTGTCATCTTCAAACATATACTTTTAAAATCTATATAATAAGCACAAAGGAAAAAATAAAAATATATTTATTCTCTTATTGGGAATAGTGAAACAAAGACTGTGTGTGTGTGTGCGCGCGCGCGTGCGCACGCGTCACTGTGTAGGTAGCATTGTGAAGAAATCTTTGTGAGTAAATAGCTGAAAGCAGCTCTGATTGCTTCTCTAAGGTTCTTGATTACTTATTAGAAAGATTAGTCATGGATTATTATCCTTACCAGCATTGTCTTGATATAAAAGTATATGTAGTATGCATACATAATCATTGATTTCCCATTTTCATTACTGTTAGGATAAAACTCTCATTTGTATACAGTTCATCTAAATTCCTTTTAACCTTCATCTTATGTGAATTTCCTGGTTCTTGTCTTTGTTTTTATCCCCGAATGTGCATCATTTGGGTTAACCTAGGTTTGACTGCAGTAGGTTTCAATGATAACGCCTTTTGTTTTGCTTGTCTATTTCTGCTACTTGTCCTGCTGGCTTGATTGGCTCTCCATCCCTTATTGTCCTCCTCATTAAGTGTGACTCAACTGACTGAGCCTCCACTGCCCAGAATTTTCTTATTGTCATCCATTAAGTAATAAATGTCTATCATGCTCCCATTTTATCTATTGAATATGCAGAATTAGATATAAACATAAATAGGAAAAATTCATTAAGTTTATTTAAACTAGAATTTTCTCTACTTTCAAGAAAAATTTTCACTCAGCAAAAAAAAAAAAAAAAATTCTTTTGTCTCCTAGGAACCATGGTGTTAATTATCCCAAACAGTTCAGAAGTTGTCTAAAAAGAATTCTTAGACAGATAACTGTTTCTTTCTAATCAAGAATGAACAAAATGTGTAGGGAGGGAAGAGAGGGAATTTCCCAAACCTTTTGAAAGATTCTTGTCAAACCTTCAAAACTGGAGCTCTTAGCAGCCTGAATTCTGTTCCTCCCCTTCTGAGCAGGTGCAAGCCACTTCAGATCCGCTTTCACAGCTTCCTTTCCTGCCTCCTTTTTGGATTCTCTTCTTGTTTGCCCACCTGTCACATTTCTTCCTCTCCTGTCCTTAGCAATTCAAGTCCTCTCCACTTGGCTCCAAAGCCAGCCCTCACAGTTGAGGAGGGCATGAGGCGAAAAGGCAACATCACCTGCAGCCAGTTAGGTTTTCTTCTCCCCTTAATGCCCAGAAGGAATATGTTAATACAATTAAAAGAAATTAACAAATGATTCTATGTTTCCTTGTGTCCTGAGATTCTGTTGAAAAAAGGTAAGATGAAGCTTTGATCACGAAGTTTATATATTGAACTGCCCACAAAATGACAATCTTAAATATTTTTCTACTTTCTAGTAATTTATGTTGCCCTCATTGTTTGATCGGTATTAATTTTCCTTATCATTACTTTAAATTGATTTGACTTAAATGATTACTAATGATTAACAAGGACTTTTAACATGCTTTGATACAAATACTCCTTTTTAAAACATCTACTTATGTACTGAACTCACTGCAGTTTTATTTTCAGTGGCAAAATGAGGGAAATAAACCCTATAATTCAATAATAATAAATTAATTTAGAAAGAAAGGTACATCCTATGTACTCATTTTGAATGATGTGTGAAAATATATTGATCAGTAACTTACTAAATGGAAAGTGTTGCACTTAAAATGTGTAACATATGAACCCATACAGAAAAATGTACCTTTGTGCTTAGAAAAATATAGAAAGTATGTGTAGAAAAATAACAACATTTTATATTTAGGATATGATAACCCATATCATCTTTTTCACAGTTTTTTTTGTAATGAAAAACATCACTTCAGTAAATAAACAAAAATAAAGCAGCAGTAAACTTCATAAAAACCTACTATTTTGCTGTGTATATGTATGTGTGTGTGTTTATATAAACATATAGCAAAATTTCTTTCAAAACACATTTTCTATGTTATGATGAAAGTAACAGAGAAAACAAGTCATTGCAGTAAAATTATCTTTAGGATTTCTTTGCCCTCCCTTCCTCCCACCATAGTCCCAGGACAATTAACCACATTGGAAATACTCTGTCAGTTTCCTCAAAAATTAAAATTTCCTGGAGAGTTCTTTCCTTCACTGTCTTCTTTTTTCTCTCTCCATTCCTCTGCTCCAACCTCCAACGTTCTTGCTTTTTTTTTCTCTTCCCTTCTTCCTTTTTTCTCTTTTACTTCTTTCTTTTTATTTTTCCACCTTCCCTTCCTTCTTTCCTTCCTTCCTTTCTACCCCTCCCTCTCTTAATTCCTTTTCTCCCTTTTATTCCATTTCTCCTTCCGTCCTCCTCTTCTCTCTTGTTCTCCCTCTTAAATCTTTGCCTACTTTTACTAACTACATAGAATAAATCCCATACATTAATAAATAATGTACGAATGTTTTGTTCTATGTGCTTTAAATATTTAATGCCATTTTATCTTCTCAGCAAATCCAACCTTTTGATATCATCCTCAATGTATAGATTAGGAAAGGAAGATCTAAGAATTAATTAATGTGCCAGGGTTATTCTAGTAAGAGCTAAAATTTGAATTCATATCCTAGCCGCCTTCATTGCCAGAGTTCTACCATTACTAAATTCTAACTTCTCCATGTATCTTTCTTTTTCCTTATTGAATGTGCATATATCTTAGTGTTTAGACTTGACCTCTGTGATTCTCTCACTGTATATATTTTTTAACATAACCCATTTTTTTTTCTCATGAGTTTAGCAACTGTCATAGAAACTTAAACCTATATGGTCAAACTGACCCTGTCTCAAGAGTTCTAGTTTCTTGTTTCAGTATCTACATGATAGATAGCCTAACATTTACAAAGTGGTAATCTTCATTCTCAAATATGGCCTTAATTTTACTGATGAATTTAACTATTACAATTACTAACAAATTCCATACTTGCACATTTTACCAATGAGGAATTAAGGTTTAAAAACATTTAATAAATTGTCCAAGGACACAAAGTTTGATATTTCCCCTTTCATGGGCTAGCTTTCACCAATACCTCAGGACTTTCTGAAAAAGGCAGAAACATTTGTTGGGAATTTTTATCAGATTCTATAACTTAAAAGGTGACATTTACTTGCATTACATACATACTTATATCCAGTCATGAGTAAATAGTATATATTAAATAGTAGTGTGAGTTTGGCACCACAAACTGAAACATTCCAGGTATTTCACGGGACTTTTAAGACACTCTGTGGGTTTCTCTTCTTATGCAGCCTATATAACATCTGTGGAGCTCTTAACTCATGCAGTCTAATCTGTACTGGAATGTTTAATTCTGAATTCAGAGACCTTATAAAATGACCACAAATGCCCTTGATTCTACTGATGATGTGATAGGACACTACACTGGAACTGAGAAAATAATAATGTAAGAGAAAAATTTTCTGACCTCATGGAGATTCAATTTATGACCCAAATCAAGGACATTGCAGCTGTACTCAACCCAATTTCTACCACTGTCTGGACAAAATCAGGCAAATTCTTGTGCTACTTTTATTCTCCTCTATACACCTTTAGATCTGCTCTGTGTCCTAGGATGTGGCCCTTCTATTAGCCATGACTCACTTCATAGAAGTTGTTTATTTATTGATAGTTAATTTATAGTATTATGTATTTCATGAAACCCCCTATTTTACCCAAGGTTTCTAATTCAGTCTTCCTAAAGTTATATATTATACATAAAATTAAGTATTTACCTGAATATTTCCTCAAATTCTAATAATTGAGAGTGACTATAGAAATTTTGTATCTTGTTTCTATTAACACTTGTTGTTCTATAAATTATTTACAAAGAGTTGGAGAAAAGTGATTAGTCGTTTATATGAACAAATATAATTTTACTTAGAATAATATTTGATAGGTGACCACCTTTTCTAGGTAACTTAATCAGTAGTTCAAGGCACAGACTATTTCCCTATTTTTGTATTTTATGTACATATTCTCTTTATCAAAAATTAATATGCCTCTTTTAGTATTTTGGAAATTGCCCACTGTTAAAAAGAGACAAATGTGAAACACCAGATTTTGATGGTTTGGATTTGTATGTATGTCTGTGTGTATTTGTTGTTCATTGTGTTTCTGAAAGAGCAGACAGTATTCTTTATTATTAATTGATGAATATTTTGGTCCAGCATAAATCATTGATTCACCCATTATAAAGTAGTTGTGTTCACTAGATAATGCTCTTAAATCAAATGAATATTGAATACTACTATAGAGTAGAAACTTGTCGTTAAAAGGCCTTCTAATTGGATGCCTGCAATGGTCAATATTTTTTTATAAATTGCTTTCTAAGTCAGACTGAAAAAAGGTAGGACAAAAATAACCTGAAAAATGTCCCTAAATGTACTTATTTACAGTGCATTTTAAATTTATATTCCTCGAATATTATTTTCTTCCTTCCTTTCTTTCAAAAACATCATATCCTAAAAGTAGTATATTTCAAGTGAAAACACACATAATAATTTTAGTGATGATTTGCATTGTAAAACTTTTGCTTAAAAAAAATAGTCCTTTGGAATTTTGGTATAACTTAATCTATTCTATTTCTATGGGACTATTTTATGGGCTATTTCTATGGGACTTTTTAATAGTTAAAAGATTCTGAGTAAAATAAATAAGCCATTGTCTACCTCCACCCCCACACTCATACACGCACTTTCTAAAACTTTATGGAAATATTTGTATTGTGAAAGGAGAAACAAAAGAGTTTAAAATTACAGCTCTGGAATGAACAAAGACAAAAAATAAAGAATGTTTGTTGAAGATATAAAAAAATGGTAAAACGGTATAGAAATATTTTCAACCATATAACTTGTAACTATGAAATAAACCGATATGTTATTTTTTCCATCTGTTCCTCATATATAAGAATCCATTTATTTTATGGTTATCAATATAAACTGGATAATACCCTTAAAATTTCCTTAAAATGAATACCAGGAAATCAGCATTTTCATCAACATCACTATCAAAAAATAATTTTAAATAATAATAAAATATTCTACTAATGTTAATCTGTTACATATATGAAGTTGATGGAGGAACCTATATTTTCTTTGACAGGAAATAGTTTGAAACCAATAAAATATATGTTGCAATAAGTTCTTTCTGCTTATATTTTTCTGCATGTATGGTGGCAATGCCCATAAAAACTAATCTAGACTTTGTGTTCTCCATGTGAAATGGCATTTGACAATGAGAGAGATAAAATATAAAGAAGGAGTTTCTGGTCAAATCTCTGATTTTCTTATATTTTTTTATACTCTAGTTATTTGAATGTTTGTTAATGGTCTTACATGGGCGTGTTTTACACACTATACCATCTGAATCTTCAGGGGTTCTAGGATCAAAGCATTATCTATGATAAAATACAGATTCCATCAATGTATATGTTTTAGATAATATACCTATATGAATGGTTGTATGAATACGCAAATATGTATATATGGCAAATCCATTGATAAATTTCTATTGTGTGTATGCATATATATATTTATATGTACATGTGTGCTTTATCACATCAATCTTAAATAAATATTAAAATAATTTCTAAACTGTTGCCCTTATAATGTACTCTTAGAAATGCTAAGCAAAATTAAATAGCTGTCATCAATAATGCTGTATTTTTGTCCCCCTCCACCCCTACTCCCCAACAGCAACAACAAATTTTAAATGTTTTTGAAAAGCAGTTTGAAGGTAAATTGTGTAAGTCTAATACATAAGGCTATTTTCAGATTTTAACCATGTCCATTTTAGTTTTCTATTTTCTCAGTGAAGAAGAAATAAAGTGATTTCTTACTTAGTTTATGCATAGACAGGGGGGCCTTTAACCCAAGTATACTCTGGTAAACCGAATATATAAATTTCAAGTGAAGGGGAACCTCTAAGATTAATATGTGGTATATAGAAAGACATTTTCCCTCTCTCAAATTTGCCTTCTAATTAAAGAAATATAATTTGCTTCTTTTTTGTTTCCTCTTCTAGTTTTCTTTTGTTTTATTCCTTAGAAGTTGTTGATTTCCACTTTGGAAGTTGGAAGAAGATAAAACTAGTTTCAGTTAAACATGGAAAATTCCTTGTAGGTAATTTCTAATGTATAGGCATTGCTGTTTATATGTCCACAAGATCGAGGTTTTTAGGTTTCTTTTACCATATTGATATCATAAGAGATTTTCACTTCTTTCTTTCATCTCTTTCTCTTTGGTCATATTTTCTCAATTTGTCACACAAAGGAATGTTAAAAGAAAAATAAAAATTGCATTAAAAACATTTTTTTTCTTATTTTAGATAAACTGGAAGAACCATTTGTTTTATATTTTTGAATAATACATTCCTTTAGGGTTAAATTAGTTTTGAAAGGGTGTAACTAATCATAAAGGCAACATTAAATTAGAAATTTTATTTGCACTCTTTTGACCTTTACTTTATATGAGTCTGTCCTGTTTTCTTTACTTTGTGCCTCAGCCATTTTACTGGCTGTATGACTGCGTGAAAGTTAATAAACACTTCTAAGTTTCAGTTTCCAGTTTCCTCAGCTGTAAAATAGAGATGATAATATGATATAATGTATGTAAGAGTATAAAGCATGATAAATTCCATATGTCTATGTTCAAATGCCTATGTACATGCATATATACAGTATGTGTGTGTGTGTGTGTGTGTGTATAAAATATCTTGGTATATATATATCATTTATTGGTTTCACTTATTTTCTAGTAGTCTTGACACCAGTTGATTCCTTATATTGCTGACTTTTAATAAATATTTTCAAAACTCTTTAATTAAAGAATCAAGAAAATACTTTAAATAGGACTTCTCTGATAGCGCAGGAGTTAAATTTGGCGCTATCAAGCTATTGGCAGCCACTGAGTTCGATCCCTTTCCAAGGAACTAACCCACATATCTCAGTAGACCTCTACTGTCTTGCCTGCTGCTCCTCTCAGCAGTATATTTCAGTAGATTTGTCAGCTCTGCTCCCCACTCTGTCGCTGGTGAATCCTCTCACCCTTCTCATCTTTGGCCTACATCCTAATTCTTGTATACATAAATAAAAATAAATCCTTTAAAAAATACTTTAAATAATTCACACTAAATGTTTACTATTCCTTTATTGGAGGAAAGGGTATGGGTTTTATACTGGGTTGGAGATTTTAGTTTTAATAGATTTTCTGAGGAATTTTAAAGTATAGGCAATAATGGTCTACTGAATAAGAAAAAAAAGACTAAAATTGACGGGATGTTTCTTCAACTTTATGTAATCTTTGATTTCTTTTTCTTTTTTAATCTTAACCAGCTAAAAGAACAACATGGAAAAAGATAGAAGATGGAAATCAAAGATTTGTTTGAAATGAGAGAATTGTGAAATAGTATTCTTTCACTTAAAATGGAATTATATTCTAATTTAAGTAGAGAAAGCTTAAAAAGTAGCCTACAGGAATTCTCCCTCAGAATGAAGCCAGACATTCTTTGCTGATTTAGGCCCTTAATTAGGCATAAACTAATCATGCTGTGAGCTCTAGAGAAGAAATGACACATAATTGTTAGTGCTAATTTCTTAATTGTTAGAAAGTGATACTTCAGTATGTGCTTCAGCCAACAGGAATGTTCGGCAATGTGGTGTCTCTTCTTTCATATGTCAACAATTTACACTTAAAACATATCGAAGAATGAATACTTCGCAATACACTTAATTCTCTTCACTATGTCTTCAAAACAAAGTCAGTGCTCTAAAATATAACTCCCCTTCACTAATGGAATTATTGGTGTGTTTTGCAGTTCCCAAAATGGGAAATCCAGTCAAAATGTATACAACTATTTTTCATATTGAATCAGCAGTGCTAAGTTATACAATGGTAAGTCTAAATGGCACCAGAGGACAAAAACATCAATTGGACACAACTTTCCAAATGTGTTCTCCATTTATAATCTGTCAAAGATAGAAGCTGGCATAATAATTAAAATCATTATTAATTCATAGTCATTCTATGCTGTGACTTTAAAAGAGGTCAAGAAATCAAACATATAATGTAAATCTGTATTTCCTCTTTGTGAAAGAGAGCTGGATTTCAGGAAGCCTATAGTCATTACAATAAGTGCTTTACTTGAATGTTCTTAAATAAGTAATGAAAAAATATGGAGTTAAAAATTTTCGAAAATACGATTAAGAAATTGGAAGTGATATGGAACCCAAACAAGAATGTTGTTTTTATTAATTAATGAATAATGAGATCTTTCCAATAGAAACCCAGCAGGAACTGGTCTTGTGCCTCTGGCCCATATAGGCCAAATAAGACAAAGGTGGACCAAATATGCCTACTGAAGAAATCTCTAGTTTTATACTGTCAGTAGGAGATCATGTAGACTTGATAAAGGACAGTACATTTTCTTCTCTTTCTCCCCCCACCTTTTCATTCCATTTATGCCACTGATTGGACCTCAAAAAAAAAAATGAAAGGAAAACAGCATAGCGAGAAGTAGATATGAATATTAGCAGGAAATAGATATGTATATTAGACCAAAAATAAAAGGGAAAAATAAAACAGACTTTAGGCAATGTTAGTAGTGGACATGATAGCTTGCAAATATAGAATTGTTGCTGTTTTCTTTTCAAAATTAGTTTTAGTGAGTTTTTTTTTTTCTTTTGCTGAGAGTGTAAGTCTATTTTGTGGTATCTTAGTACTAGCTTATACACTGAGAATTCTGAAGGCATGAGCTTTAAAAGTCTGGGGGAAATAATTGCACCCCAGTTCGAAGCAGTCAAGAAAGCCTGAGCAGCACAACCTATGATCCAAGTTCAGAGACCCAGAGATGGCGGTTTTAGTGCCGCCCACCAAGGGCTCCTGGGCTGGTGAGAGGGCTCCTCTCCAGAGCAGGTGAGGATGATGGAGCAGCCCAGGACCTGTGCACAGTGTTGGGGAGTCAGAGGAAGAGGGAGGGACATCATTAAATGTGCTTATCAGAAGCACACTCTGAATGTCCTCACAACATGCTCTACCCCTGCTTAACTTCATAACAAACATACCACCTTGTATATGAAAACAGATTCATTTCAATATTTATATTTTTCCTAATAATTTATCACTGATTCATGATTTTTTCTTTTCTATTAGAAAGTTTATTCCATCATTTACAGTCCAGTTAAAATGTTTCAATTTAGGTCTTATAGTGTGATATTTCTAACTCTACATTACCTTTCAATGTACTCTAATTTGATCCTGTTTTATATTTTTAAAGGAATAATATCTGTCTTTTATACATATTTTATTAATGGTCATATATTCTTTGAGAACACTGATAATATCTGAGATGATGAATATTTTTTAGCACTAAATTAGACTTGAACTTTGCTAGATCTAATGAATTCCTAAAAAAATAATGTTCATAGTTTCCATATATTCTTAAAAGTACCTATTAATACAAATGATATTTGTAAAGTCAAGTGAAATGAGAAATTCTGGAATATATGCATAGTAACAGATCAACAATTTGTAGCTATACCACCAAGTATTCTTCTATCTGATAAAATTAATAAGCCAGGGAAAGCAATGGAATTAAAACAAACATTGTGAAATTCTGAGTATAAAGTAAAAATGCATATTTATGGGAGAGTACTTAAATAAAACTAATATTTGTAATTAAGAAAATAATTTATAATTTTTAATAGCCTGGTCTTGCCACTTACTAATACCTTATAGAACTAGAAAACTCATTATTGGTAATATTTTACAAAATAATCAGACATCATATCACATAACTTTTTTGTAATAGGTATTCAGATACATATATGCCATATTATGAGTTTGTAACAAGTTCATTTAGGTTTTGTAGCAAAGCAATAATATGTGATTTGCAAATATCCATTAATTGTACATTTATGCAAAACAACCACTTTTCCATTTACAAGAATCACTTCCAATACCTTGTCAAATGACAAAACTAAAATAGTTTAGTAATGAGTTTGATGTCCTTTATTCAAAAGAAAACAGTCTATGGATTGGAGGACTGCAGTGCCTCATAAGCAGTGGATTTCTGCTCCTAAGGGATTTGGAAGAAGAAAAATTTTTATAGAATGTTAGGTGAAGTATTAGGAAAAAGAGTATGACAAGAGATTAGGAATCTCCTTATAAGGCTACAGATCCTGTTTTCTAGGGTAAGGTAAACTGCTGAGTTGGAGGATTGTGACTGGTATGGTTAGATTTCCTAGAGAATTATTTCTCCTAAGTGCAAGCTGACTTAGATTTGAAACTTTGTGCTGGGCCACTGGGACAGCCTTCATTTTTTGGGGTCATATGGACCAATCAATTTTATCAACTATATATTTAACTCTACTAATCAATTATATAACTAAAATGAGATCTGGCAAAATGATCTTTGCACATTTTCAGAATCTGAATTTTGAATTTACTTATGAACCTTATTACATTTTTCATAAATCACTACACTCTTCAATTGCATTATTAAACTTTGTATTTGATTTCAAATCTATTTGATCTTATAACTGAAATCTATTCTTTCATTAATTGTTGACTGACTTCAAAATTATTTGAATAAAATTCAGCTGCTATTTTATCTTAGAAACCCAGAATTGCACTGGCTAGTGTAGCAAATTTTAACCTAGGCTTTCTAGAGAAGCTACTTCAATTAAATATGCTTTCACTTAACAATTGTTTCTTAAAATATCAGATTCTTTAAGATACCAGATGAATAAAAATGGATAAGTTTGAATTCTTATCTTTAAGTATATTTTAAACAGTAGTGGTTAAAGGAAAGCATGATGTTATAGGACTTACTTAAAGGCTATAGTGATTTTCTTTCTATAAGTAAAGTTTGGGATTTTACCTTTGAGACAAATCTCCTTCTCAAGATTGACAGAATTGTGGAACCCTTATATTCATGTAACTATAGAGAAAACACCTACTGATTTTTCCTGAAGGTTTTCCCCAATACCGATGGGAAAAAATACAAGCTAGATGTTCAGTCTCAAGGTAAATTGATAACTTCTGAAAATTTAGAGTGCTTTTCCTTCCTTATGTTTGGAATTAGACTTCCCCAGACCTGAAGCTCAGTCATTATTTTTAGAACATACTTTTAACTTCAGCATCACTGGGTTTGTTGATTTACTCTTCCTTTCATCCTGTTGCCACAAAGAAAGGAAACTAAAACCCAAAATGCTAGTGAAGATTGAACTTCTTTTTATCTCATTCTTTAGGAAGAAGAACATTTAAAAAACAGTTGTCTTGGTTTGGGTTCTCCTTGGCTTGGTTTGGCTCCCCCTAGAAGCAGAACCTGAGACAAGGTTTTGAATTTCAAGAAATTTGGGAAGTAATTGGATAGTTGAGGATGCAACCTGTTTGTTTGTTTTCAGGGTTTCACTTCTCATTTCACAATATTTGAAAGAGATAGCACAGGCCATTGTCAGATCCTTCCATTCTAGTTCCTGGTGCATTAGTACTGGACTCGTTGCTTGCACCTGTGAGATCTTGTGATTATTTGAGTGTGACTGTTGCTGGGGTGTGGGTGGGAAAGCAGGAAGCTGTTGCTGCAAATTCTGCTGCTGCTCCTGTGAGGCAGTGCAAGAAAGAGCTTACAGGTGGACTTGGAAGAGGTAAACTTGGTCAGATACTTCTGGAGCACCTAGAATTCTGCCAATCCCAAGTTCCTTCGTGCACTGCCACCTTTACTTATGATGTTTTCATCTTAAGTGAGGTTAGAGATTCTGCTGCAGCTACTGGTTTTGATGACAGAGGGTAGAATGCTCTGGACAGAGCCATCAGAGGGTGTGCTGCTCCAAAGTCATGACCCCAGGAATCTGGGTTCACTGTGCTGCTCTGGCAGCTGACTGAGGTGCAGCTCAGCCCCTCATGTCATTTAGCTATCTATTCTAGTAAGTCTCTTTGGCAAATGCCCTCTTAGGCCCTTTGTTCTTCATCCTCTCTTCTGTTGACGTACTCCTTCCATCCTACAATGACACTCTAATCTAGTTATCCTCTTGTCCGACTCTCTTGAGAAAAAAACCTTTGAAATTTTGTTTTTCTCATCATTCTTCATATGCTCTGTGAACATCTATTCAGATATTTATGTTACTGGCTTTGTTGATAATGCCAGCTTTTCCAGTTTGATCAACTTTGTTTTCCATACCAGAACAGACAGCTACTCCGTGTCAAAGCAGCCAATGACATGAAGTCATGTGAAAGAACTTCTTGAACTGGATATTTCTGCTGTTAATAAGTTCCAGAATCTCTTGTTCTAATTAGAGCACTATCATTCTGTCCCTTGGATTCTTGTATATTCACAAGAAATTCATATAGGTTTATTCCAGTGGAGTCTGTATATTCTTGGCCAGCGTGTCTAGTATCGTCCTTGGAAACTGTTTCTTCCCTTATCTTCTTTTTCAGATATATTTTTTGTGGATTTTTCTTGCTGTTTGTCTAAGGAACAGCTGATCTGCAACTGAATTATAGCCTGGGTTTCTAGTAACCCGTTAGCAAATGGGGCAGAGGATTTCTACACTCCCAGGTGGCATATCAACTTCAAATTGGAATAAGATTTGACTCATTTCCTTTCATAAATATGGTTGGGTGTCTGCCTCCTGTTTAAAAGGAACTCAAGATCCTGTGAGTCCCGATGCAAAGTGGTATCTTCATTCTATCAATTTCTTCCGTATTTAGAGACTTAGCTATAAACTCGCTTTTGTTTACAATTTTTTTGATGCTTCCCTCATTTAAGGGTCTTGAGTAGAGTTCCAGTTAGCCATCTTTAACAGAATGCAAACCCTGTATGGACTCCTGAATAAATGTTCAGTCTCCATGAGTTCACACTGGAATGTCATCACCTGTAGAAACAAGTCTAACTAGATCACTGATTTATTACAAAGGCTCTGAGTCAATAGATGGGATAGATGCATAGGATGAGGTTTTAGGGAAAAGGTGTAGAGTTTCATGCCTTCTCTCTAGGTGCATCATTCTCCTCAAATCTCTACATGTTTACCAATCTGGATGCTCCAGAAATGAAAGTAGTTTGTGAAGTGAAGTCAAGTCTGAGAAAATACCTGTAGAAGAGTATGACACAAACAGGGGAGAGAAAAATCAGTAGAGGGTGTATGAGATAGCCAGTAACCACAAAGGGCAATTGGAGCTCACTCTGCTGGTGAAATTAAAAAAAAAAAAAGTAGTATAGAACATGTCTTAGACGCCCCCAAGGATGTAGAAGTTAAGGTATTTATCACTAGTATCTTGTCCATATTGGTCAAGGGTAGATTCTGTAAGTATTAATTCTTTGGAACTTTTGCCTTTCCCTCTATGGGAACTGAATGTGCTCCCAAGGTCAAGAAAACCATGATATTCATCACAGTAAGATGGCTTTAATATTTAGATGTGTAGCACAGAAAATATCTAGATTAGGAACACTCTCGAAGATGAAGAATCCAATAGGAGAAATGAAGTGGGTCTTTTAAACCCAAAGACCAGAAAGTCTCTCTGTCCTGTACAGAAAGCAGTCTCTGACCAATAGTGGCTGAGGTATTGATGCTCTCTGAGTTTGTTCATTATTTAAGCTCTGAGTTAGCAAGAGATGGTTTGCTAACTTTGAGCAAAAATTTGAGATTATGTGGTTTAGGTGCTTATGCTTTTTTATATGAATCTCCTCCCTGGGATTCTGGAATTCAGTTGACTCTGCCTGTGTATGACGCATGCTGGAGCTGGAATCATGTTAGTCTGTTTGGCCCGCAAATCAGTAAAGTGAGATGCCAACTCAGCGTGTATCAGGTGCGTGGCAGGAGAAAAAAATACCACCTCTGAAGAATGTTGTATTAATCTTGGACAGTATCTGGGGAATTGGTCACATTTTTTCTGAAAGAACATGCAATAGGCCCTGAAGGAAAATGATGTCCCCACAATTAATCATCACGGGACTTAGAAGGCCCATGGAGGAAAGTAGGTGAGATTTCCTTAGTCTTAATTATGTGATTTCTAGAAATTAAGTATTATAAATTTGTCCTAAAAACCTGTGATACTTTACAGCTTTATTTGTTTATTTGTTTGTTTTTGCCTAAAACTTTAACCAAGAGATTAAGATTATTGTAAAGATGATGCTGAGAAGGGAGGAAATAGCATCAATGAATGCACATTAAAATACATATACATATTTAATAAGAATATAAGAGAATATATTCCTCATATCTAGAATAACCCTGATTATATAGATTAAGAAATGAACATTTCCTAAAGATGTAGAGATAAACAAACTTGTCAAATGCTCAGTCTACAACTGTCTATACACTAGCTGACATCCAAGATAGACCTAGAAATCACAACATATGCATTTATAATCTGCCATCAGTTTAATTAAGTTTGTGCTATTTATAGTTTCTGAATTAAGAGAATCAGTGGGACCAGGAGACCCTGTGTCTGTCAGCATATGTTCCTGGGTCAGAACCCTAACAGCCTGGTTGAAAAGTGCAGTTTGCTTAAAATAGATTCATTCAAAGAGATAGGACCTCAGTTGATCCTATTTAATTGAATATTTGGTCAATTAAATATCATACTGATCCATGCAATAAAAATATTCACTGTTAAGTGAATTCTTAAGCCAATTCTTAAACCAAAAATTAGATTTATAATATGAGAGGATATTTATAAAGAGTCCTTTATAGTAAGGCAATTTTGTATTAGGTATTAGTTTTGTTTCTATTTTTGAAAAAAGAAATAGAACTGAAGAGAAACTGAAGCAGAAACAAGTATATTTCAAATAAACTTTACTTAAACTAAAGGAAAAAAGGAAAACAATTTAATCCAAGTGTGTATGTAAACATTTCAACCTTTAGTGGCTTGTTGGGGAAAGCTACAAACAAATCATGAATGTTTTTTCTAGTAGAGTTTATTTTTATTGTCTGGGCAAAGCAGTTTTGATATTATTTTAACATGCATTATATGGTTGAGCAAATAAAAAAGTATGTTGAGATTTTGGGGAGTTGAAATTCTCACTATGGAAGAAAGGTCATTTAAATAAGGAATGAGGTAAGACAAAAAGTAATCTCGGGGAGTGGATGGAATGTAATAGAAGGTATTGGAGTGGATGCATGATTTCTAAAATATGTGTATATTTATATATGGATATGTAAATTTAAGTAATATATATGTAGGTAATTAATATGTTTGTAATTGCACATGGGTAAATATATACAATTTCATGAATGTAATTACATTTTAGACATGTATAGGCATGTGTATATACATAATTGTGCATGCGCAACTTAGACAGCAGTTAGGTCTAGAAGCAACAATATCCCAGCAGTCATGACTATAACTACTGCCTGAGATCTGCTCTCTAATATCATCTAACTCCCACGAAAAGGAAATAGGACCTTGACTGTGGGAACTCTGTATACAAGATGCAGGTGGAACATTTTTTTATGCCAAAAATTAAGATGTGCTCAAGAAAGGATAGGGAAAAGACTAGCCAAAATAGAACATTTTGTGCCACCTAATAAAGAGTGGCAGTAATGAATTGTAGGTGATCGCTAAAAAAAAAAAGAAAAACAAAAGTATTTATGATTTTAGACCAAAAGCAAATAGTCAACTAAGGAGAGATAAAGGAGAGATTTACTTATTTTAGACTGTCAGAGGCTGACTAGTAAATGTAGAGGGAGTGCTGGAGTTGGTTCAAAGAAGTAGCAAAGCATGCTAAGTCTAGAGAGAATATTTGCAGTAATAAGATATTTATACTGCCATGAGATGTCTTCCTAGAGATTATTTAGTAATCGCAGGAGAAAAAGCAGTAACCATGCAGAGGAAAATGGGATGACATTTTGACAATTTCACCAAAATTAGCTTCACCAATAAAAAGCAGAAGGTCATTCCTTGCCTCACATGTGAGCTCTGGAAGGGACGGCCCTCACTAAGACAGTATCCTAGCCAGCAATGCAGCTGAGGCTTTCAGAAGAAACCTCAGACAGATTCCAAATGAAGAACATTCCAGGAAGGCAGGGGAGGCTATATTCCACAAAAGTGCCAATTTCACAAAAAACAAAACTAAACAAAAAACAAAGGAAGGTTATGGAAATGTTCTAGATGAAAGGGAAAGAAGGAGATATAACAAATTCAATACCTGATTCCAAACTGGATCTTGTACTAGAGATTGATTTTATTATAAAGAATATTACCTAGTCAATTGGAAAAATTAGAATATGGTGAAATTATGTAAAAGCACTGTATTAATGTTAAAATTTTCTGAGGTAGATATGTGTTCTGTTGTTATGTGTATTTCCTTGTGCTTAGGAAAGACATACTTAGGAATTTGGATTATGTTTACAACTAATTCTTGAATGGTGCCCAAAAATTATTTTATATTTTATATATATATTAATTTATGATATGAAATAATTATGTATTAGACATTTATAAATATATTGTGCATTTATATTTGTAGTGTATATTATATAAATATAGTATATTTATTATAACATATTAATACTAATTACATTATGTACACTCTAACATTGCTAATCTTTCAATATCTCTCTCTCCACACACACATACTATATACAGAGAAAAATAACATGGCAAAGTAAATGAGACAAACTTAACAATATGTAAGTTTGGGTAAAGGACTAATGGTTATCCTCTGTGCTTTCTCATTTTTGCCATTTTTTGTAAGTATGCAGTTAATTCCAAAGATGATGGGTTTTGACACCAGAAAGTTCTTGGTTGGAATCATGCGTGATCTTAGGTAGCTACGTCAGTTCTCTGAGTCTCAATGTTCTATTTCTAACAGAGATAATCATAACTTCATAATATTATCACGAGAACAAAAGAAATCACAATTTGGGGATATATCAAGCAGATGTTCAGGAAAGTGTTAACCCTTCCCTCAGAGCCCAAATTCATCTCCCAAATAAATATCATCACTAAATCCAGTCTCCAAATGTTGATAAAATCCTCATGTTTTTAAAATAAACTTTACATTCTATATTTTAAAATTACACAATTGTAAAGATTTTAAGTCTAAATTATGGTCTTACTCTGACAAAATGTGAAATCTTTAAGATTCAGAAATATTTTATATTCATGTTGATACTCCTAGCATTCAATATAATTCTCAGCACTTACTAGATGGCCATTGTGTGTTTATTAAAATGAGTTCAATAATCTATACAGATAAAACTAAAATATGACACTTTTATGAGGTCAAATATTGATATTACTGCAGCACTGTAATATATGCATCTGATATTCTCATCATTGAACAGTTGTGAGCTGGTGTGAGATGTACTGAGTTAATTTAAGTGATCCCTCCCCTCTCCAGTTCCACTCTAGTCATTCAGACTCAGACTACAGACAAAATCATGTTTCTTCCCGTATTGTTTCTTTCAAAGAGACTCAATGCCAAGTATTTTAGCAGTCTGCAGTCTTACTCTTTAGAACAGGTGGGTTCTAACATTTTCTTAAAAGGTCTTTATTTTTTTTTTAAATTAAACAGTTTAAATTTAAATCAATCTTTGTCTCCTTATTTCTTATTTTCTATCTAGGAAATACAATTAAATGAAACCAGTTAAGGTAAATATTGAGGAAAGTGTTAACATTTATGATAGTCCATTTAGCACAGTTGTTCTCAAAAAAAGTTGAATTTGGTTCTCAAACAAGTTGAATTTGTCCCCAGATAATATCTGAAAACATTTTTGGCTGTCACAAATGGGGGTTGTAGTGAAGCTGACATCTAATTGGCAGAAGCCAGCAATGTTGATAAATATCCTATGATACAAGACAAGCCCCTACAATGAAGAATTATCAGACCCCAAATGTCCCTAGTCCTGGAGATGAGTTACCCTGATTTATGTGACGGGCAAGGATGCCACTATGAATACTTAGACAAATTTGATTTTCAAATGCTGGTGAAACTATGAATTATTGAACTGAGGTCATACTTGGGCTTTACAGAGAACTTTAATTGCATTTCAGCATTGTATTTTAACATTACAGCCAGTCCAGCACAGATGTTAACAGAATATCTGTGACTGTCAAATGAGAATGCTTTTCTTTGATAATATTTTCTATTGTTTGCCATACTGTTTTCAGGCATCTAAAATTTGAAATTTCAAATTAATTTTTAAACATATTTTTATTTCTCATTGATTTCTCAAATTTCCTACTGCCTGTTTAACATTTGATGATACTTTCTCTTTCTCTCCTCAGTACAGTAGTTCTCAACTTAGGATCTCTAATGGAATCACCTGGGAAGATTTTAAAAATCCTAATGTCTCCTTTCCATCCCAAAGATTTTGATTTGATTGATTTGTGGTAAGACCTGGGTGGGCATCAGTGATTTTAAGAGTTCCTCAAATAATAAAAATAAGTAGCTAAATTACAGACATAATAAGAGAGGACAGGGGAAGAGAGCACAGAGGTTTACTATTTCACTCCCAGATAGTCTAAGGTGGCTCGGAGGGACACGGGACTGGGAATAAAACGGCTCTAGCCATCTAAGGGCAGTTGGAATTGCAAGACCACTTAGACTCAGGTAACAACAATAATGAGGTTTATTTTACAAACAGGGGAAGCAAAGAGTTTGTAAGGCCATAGGTGGCTGCTATCTCACTCCAGATAGTGACCACCGTGTCTAGAAGCCCCAAATAAAAGCTGGCGCTGTCCCATTGAGGAGGGCCTGAGCAGCAGAGGTTCTCTCAGGGGCCATTGACATGACAGCAGCAGCACACAGCAATAGTCTGAAGGTCAAGATGGACAGTAATGGGCGCTGGACCTTTCAGCAACAGAGGCAGCAGCACCAAGGGGCAGTGCTGGATGATAAGACCTGCCATGTTAACAGCTCTCAAAACTGACCTGGACACAGACTGCTGGTCATCTGTCAACAGTGCTGGCAGCACTGGCCAGTAGTGCTGGTCCCTAGGAGGTGGTGTTAGAAATGCCAGCATTACAGCTCTTTGTGAGTTGTTAGCTCACACCCACAACAAACAGCTCTTTGATGCCACAACTAAGGCCTTTGGTGTTTCTTTCAGGTGAGTTCGGCTGCAGGACCTGAGGCAGGTGTAGCTGCCTGGTCTCTGTGAAGATTTTTGGCTACTCTTCTTTCTTTGGAGGTCAGCTGCTAAATGTTGTTTCTTTCTTCTCTGGAGGCCAGGAATAGAATCAGAGAGTCTTAAGCCACCTCTTGCCCTGCCTGATATCTTCTTTCAGTGTCTCCCTCCTAAGGTTAATACTGGCCTGATTGGAACACTTAATTCTAAGGGAAAGAGTGGACCATTTTAGGACCAATCAACGCATTTGGTGCCAACAATTAACTAATGAACTGAAGAACACTGTTTTATTTTGTTTGCATCTCATTGGGCAATTCTGTGACAAATATAAAATGGTGTTTGCTTAGACCCAGCCTGCCCTGCTTCAGGCTCATGCACTCCAAGGAGCCATCTCTTTGGAGCTGGCCCAAATGGGCCCCAAGCACCTCCCTGCAATCCCTGAGCCAGTGGCTGCAGGGCTAGCTGTTGCCTCCTATGTTTAAGCTTTCTCTTGGGCAGGGCAGCCTTGCCTCTGCAGCTCAGTGGGGCTGCATGCCAGGGCAGTGTGGTAAGGGAACCACTGCTGCCCATCACTGCTGCCTCTACCTGCAGCCTGAGTCCCAGTGGGGCCCCTGGTGGCAGGCAATAAAATGCCCTCCGTTGGCTACTAGTAAGCACGGTCTGCAAACAGCTGCTGGGGCCTGGCGCCGAAGCCTCCAGGGGGCGTGCCTGTGGCGTTCAAACCCTGCGCCATCAAGCCCCTCCCCTGCGGGTTCCTCCTGGATCCATCTCGCAGCCTTTTGCTGCAGGGAGGCCTGGCCTGGGTGCTGCCTGGAGGCAGCGTTCTGGGAGCCCAGCAGGAAACTCCAGCCTGTGCTCGGTGGTAGGGCTGCCCACAGTCAGAAACTTCTGGGGCCAGAGGGGGAACCGCCACTGCTTTTCTGAGGGCTCCCGCCCTTAGCCACGGTGGGAAAGAGAGCCAGTTTAGCCCGCAGCCCTGTGGGGCGCGGTTTCAGGAGGATCCTGTGACTCCAGGTACAACCAGAACACCTCCTGGACATCAGAGACCTACACTGACCTTGGCAGAAGGACGCTGAGGAATTTCAACTCTGCAACAAAAGGTGGGTGGAAACAGGCACTTGGAAACTGAGGCAGAGAAGAAAATGGCAACACAAGCCCATGCTCCCATGTTTGCGTAGCCGCCCTGAAGAGGGAGTGGTAATAACCGTAATAACTGTGGGTAGAAAGGTACAGAGGTACTGGGGTGAGCCTGGCAGGCAGGGTTCCCAGTGAAGGAGACAGCGCCTGTGTGCCTTGGCCCTCCTTTATCCGTCGGGATTTGAGCTGATGCCCTGAGGCCACACTTAAAAAGCTCGGCCCAAAGATTGTATAGATGCAGGTCT
The DNA here is from genome assembly GCA_004024925.1 of Scalopus aquaticus. Taxonomy (NCBI): domain Eukaryota; kingdom Metazoa; phylum Chordata; class Mammalia; order Eulipotyphla; family Talpidae; genus Scalopus; species Scalopus aquaticus. The sequence goes on along the minus strand of PVIJ01002450.1, from coordinate 31,571 downwards.
GGAAAGCCAGAGAAGGCTCCAAGGGTCCATGTGGAGACAACCTTAGCGCCCAAAAACAAATGAAGGCATTCTGTGCATGTATTGTACATACACATTCTGTATATGTAGGATACCACTCCACTATAGAAGTAGATAAACTCTTGACCTTTCCTCAAACTAGATGGAGCCGGGCTTATGCTAAGCCAGAGAGGTCAGAAGAGAAAGACAAACACCAGGTAGTGCCATTTATAGGTGGAATATAGATAAATAAAATGAAGGTTAAGACAAAATCCAGCCAACAACAAAACGCTAGAAATTGACTGTAGACTTGAAGCTACCCAAATGGGAGGAGTGGAGGAGGGTAAGCAAAGTATGGAGGGGGCCCAATAGACTATGGTAGAGGGCTAAGGGTGGCTTTGTGGAGGATTTGGTGTGGTAACATACACCTGAAGTATAGCTCTATACCTCTGAATCATATACAGTGTTGTAAAGCATTATTACTTAAACAAATTATTCTAAAGTGAAAAAAGTACTGTTTTAGTTTTATCTGGATACTTCATCTCTCTTTCACTGGGGGCTTGTTTACGCCTATCTTTCTAAAAGTGTTGTAATTAATCCTCCAAATCTGAAAAAACACTTATCTGAGGTCAGAAAGGCATATTGCCTTGACCTCTCCTGGAGCTGAACTCTGAACTTCCACACTGTTTTTTTTTTTTTTTTTTTTGCCAAGAAAAAATACAAGACCTCTCCTCTAAGGTTCTGTGCTTTCCTTCCTTTCATACCCTCTTTCTGAGTCGTTCAGTTTCCACTGTTCTGCCAGACTACCAATAAACCTAGGAAGGCATTTGTCCTTGTCCTTGGTCAGATGTATCTGTAGGTTTCTTAAACATTGGCATTGGCCTTGTTCCGGTAAGTGAAACCACAGTCATTCTCTCTCTGGTCCGAGGAAGAGTAGTGATTCACAGAAGGCCATGAAAGCACAGACCAGTGATCATCTGTGCCTCCTGTTTCAGTTTCATCCAGAAAGTGAAACATCTATGATAGGTTGCATATGGCCTTTGCTGCTATCCTGGAAAAATACTATCATAGAGACGGATTACTCTTCAACTGAGTGTCCTGATAAAAAACAAAGTCAACTCCATGCATCTTTTTAATCTGGTCTTTTAAGAAGCTTTTTAGAAATACTTGAGAATTAGAACAAAATTCATTATGTCACACCTATCAGATACTTTTCCTGATGAACAGAGTAAAAAAGATGAAAAACTGAAGAGCAGCATAGAAAACTGAGCAATGTGTCTTAGAGAAATCTCCCTAATCTCTATCCACTGCTACTTCTTTTCTCTGTAGAATCAGAGGGGCTTTCTTTATAACCGTTCATGGGATAGAGACTGTGACAGCTAAGTCAAGCAGGCCAGTTCATACCCACTTTGTCAAGAGAAACTCTTCAGCGGTTACTTTGTTTTTCCAGAAATTAAGTGGGTTTGTGGGAACATGAGGACACATGGGAAACTTTAAGAATGGCGTTTGTGCTGGAGTCTTGGGTCCCTTGAGTCTCAGGTGAAAGTGTGACCCAGCTATGCCAAGAACCACTTTGTTCTCTTACAAGTTTTTGAACGTCCTGATGGAGAATTTATCATTCATTTGCTGAGCATGTAGGAATTTGTGTGGTGTGTAGAGTCCATGCTTTATGAAAAATAGGTAATTTAAACATTAGATTCATCTTCAGAGTGGCAAGATGTCCTGTTACATTGGCAAAATGTGGAGTGGATTGGAGAGATGTGGGGTAAGAATAAGTCTTACGTTTAATTTCTTAAATAAATTTAAAATTATTGAATATGTGTGTATCATATGTTACACATGTGTGCATATGCAACTGTGATAAGAAATAAGTACTGTTCTCCAATATGGAAACATTTTTTAATTGAATTCTTAAGAATGTCCTTTCCATTAAGTATGCTTGGTAGTCATTTTAACACAGAAATAGTAGCAAAAGTTTATTATTTTAGCTCTCTGGGGAGTATTGTGTAAAATACACTTTGGCTTTTGTACATAAAATATTTGGTGAACTAACTTCATTTGCACTGTGCTCCAAATTAGGTAGGTTAATTAGATGGAGGAATAAAGTAGGATCAAATATCTACTGGCACATAAATGTGTGAGCAGAGACTGGGGGTGGGGCTGACATGATCAGAACCCTCTGCCAGCTCCCAGGCATAGAGGTCAACTCACTCTAATAGCCTTTCCTGAAGGTTTATAGGTAACTTTCATGAACTAAACCCACATTTCATTATGTTTCAGTGTCCATGCTGAATAAACTATTGTCTGTCACTTTCTGTCTCTCTCTCTATACACACACACCATCTTCACATATATCCTAATTTGAAAATCGATTACAATAGCAAAAAAAAAATTAACTACTATTTTACCGTCTTTTATTTGTGTTGTACTTTATTTTGGTCTCTTTGATTTTAGTTTTGTTTTCCATCAAAATTCTATTGATTTCCCATTCATTTACAAAAAATATATAAGTTTGGGAATCTAACTTCACACCTCAACATTTTGATCCCTTTGAAACCATGCTTTATTCTCATCTTTCACTAGCTCTAATGACTTATAGATTCCTGTCAAGTTATTTGGATAATACTTTATTGTAAAATTGATTTAAATGTAAACAAAAATAGCAACAGCAAACTCAATTATTTCTTTCCTTCCTTAAAAAGTTTGTTGTACAATATTGTGGCACAGAAGAGGTTATAACAGAGAATGTTTTATCGTGCTGTACTCAGGGATAGAATGAAAGAATACAAGGAGGAACAAAACACAATTTCAAGAAGAGCGATCTTGCTAGAAGAGGTCTGGGAGGGCAGAATGACTTGGCATCTTTTCAGAAACCTGTTTCAGCTCCTTCGTGGTGGCAGTTACTGTCCCTGCACATATGTGAGTACATAGGTCATGAGAAAAATGGCAGGGTAGGAAGACCTATAATTATACTACAGACACAGGCTTATAAAGGGACTTCTTTTAACTATTCCTGAGGGCATTGATTAATTACTTGCTTATTACTGAAGACCAGAACTGGGATTTTAATAGAGAAAATGAGACAGTAGTAGGATAGTTTATAGTTGAAAAGGTGATGCACTAAAAATGTTAATGTTTTGGATTTGGTCTATCTCATCTCAAATTCAAGCAGTGGAGACCTTGACATTTTCTTGGCTTCTGTGGATTGCAGTCAGATATTTAGCACTCATATGAGAATGCTAATCTCATCTGTTCCATTCTATTTTAGAGCTATTTGGGCAGCTAGATTATAAGATAATAATCATGCACACTTTAGCACCATGTGTCTTTTATAGCCCAGGAATCTGTGCTTATGGGTTTAGTGTGAATATATACATATATGAGTGTGTATGACACATATATACACACACACACACACACACACATATATGCTGAATATTAACAGATTATATCAATCCTTTTTAAAGAATTAATGTCATTGTTTTACTTGTAAGTGTAAATATAGGCTTTGATATTTTGTTCATAGACTGTAAAATATAACCAAAAAGAATAGTTTTATGATATTATCATACTTGCCATCATATAATCTCACTTAAGTTATAATAAGCATTGATATCTCTATATTATGGCTTCTATGTAAGGAACATTTAATGAAGTCTAGTATTTCCTTCCACTAGATAATGAAGAAAGGCCTCACTATTATTTCTGGCTAGGCATTAACTAAATGTGAAATAATTGTCTTAAAGAAATCCCTTACTACTACAGAAGAAGAAACCACAATCATCACCTGCTGATAGAGTGCACTTACCTATACAATTGCACATACATTCACAAACATACACAGCTAACACAATAGCTATCATATCCAGAATGGTTGAAAAGAAAATTATGTGGGAACTACTGTTTACTTAGTTTTTGTTACCTTGTTCAATTGAGTTCAACAAACTTTGAGTGAGACCTTATTCATGCCATAATCTGTGAATCTGTGCTATGTTTTAGGGGTAGAGAAAGTTAATAAAACACTAACTCTAGCTTTGTAGACTTTAAAGTCCAGTGTACTCTTCGGCAATTAGAAACTTGGTTCACTGCTCAGCAATTGCACACATACACTACAGGTTATTGCTATTGTTCATTCATTTTTCAAGCTAGTGACCTGGTGAACATAACTAGAACAGAACACTTTGTTGATGAGAATGGAAGGATTTTCATTTTACTCTCCACCTTCAGAACAATGCACAAAGAATATACAGTGGATATTATCTTAATTATTTTCTACAAAATGATTGATAACCAGTATTGTTCAGTCCTAGTCTAACAGAATCTGAGTGTGTGTGTATGTGTGTGTGTGTGTGTGTGTGTGTGTACACATCCAAGATACTTTTCTTCTATGGCTAATGATGTTTCTTATTGCAACTGTAACAAATTCTGTCTGCCCATTAACACAGCTCAAATTTATTATTTTACAAATCTACATAGAATACAGAAGGAGTAAAACCAAGTGTCAGCTGGATAGTTATTCGTGGACCTGACCTTAGAAATCTTTTTTTCCTTCTAAGCTTCTGTATTCAGGAATTAGGATATATACTTCTTTGGGGACTATAGTTCTATATATCATACCAATGATGCTAACATTTCCCCTTTTTTTCAGGCCCCATTTATTAATTGTACAATATCTACTTTATTGTGCACTTGCCAATATATCAATATAAACATTTAGACTTGAATCTTTATTATTTATATGTAAAATTACATTTTCTTTAAATATCCTTCACAAATTGATAACTAACTGCTTTACTTGGTACCAGACAAACAAACATACAAATAGAAACACAGGTTGAGTTCTTAGTGCCTGTCAAGTTTTGACCTCCATGTGGAATTAGCTGTCTCCATACAACTAGTAAATGCACTCTGTGATTATTTCAATCCTTTCTAGCAGGAAGAAACATTCCTGTTTGGATCTTGATCTGAAGCCTCTCCATATTGCACAGCATTAGATTGTATTATTGACTCCCTCCTCCTCACTTCCTAGCCTATACCATTTCCAGCAATCTAAAGGAGACTTGTCCAGCACACTTCAACAGTGTGAACCCATTCAAATCTTACAACCTCATATGATGTACTGTAGTTCTTTTATAGAAAAGTGAATCCAGATGATCTATGGGTCATATTCTATAACCGCATTGTGTTAGATTTTTATCAATTGATTAGTTTATGCTCAAATTAAAATCATTTTGTTTTAGGAAGTAAAGAACACTAAGGAATAGCTGTAGGAAAAAGATTCATACTTGGATCTATAACTGACAATTTAAATACTTTAAATTATAAAATTTGTAATTAGTTGTCAACATTATATATATTTCCTTGATTCTTTTTCTTTAAATTTTACTTACATTTTACAGAGAATAAGGTATTTTAACTTTTTTTACTATTGATAAAAAACAAGAAAACAAGCAAATATGTTAATTATCAAATAAACTTATCCTCTTCTTAGTCATGAACTTAATGTTTGGTTTTAGAATTGCAAACCAGTGCTCTGACTATAATATCTTTATAAATACACACAGCCTACTACTTATAGTAGGCAGAGTATATTTCTTTTGTCCGTACTGCATGAGAAGAACCTTAACCATACACTTGCTTGGTAATTCCTTTGTCTAGAAAATTGATGATATGTAAAATGTTAAGGTATTATATCAATAAAGTGCAAAACCAAGAGAGAATTTAGATATAAGATTGGGCAACTCTTAAACCTTTGGGTTTGAAAAGAAAATTTGGTAAAACTATATCCAACTTTACATATACAATATTTTTAGATCTTGGGGGTTGTATTGATAGTATAAAAGCTTTCTTAGCATTAAATATATAGAGTTTACCTGGTTATAAACAATTATAATTAATAATATGGTATGATATAGTGTAATAAATATATTTGATATGATTTGATATAATATAAATAATAAGACTAAATACCAGGGAGTATATATGTGGAAGAAGCAGCCATATGCTAATTAAAGACACAGGTGAAGAAGAAGGAAACATTTCCAGTTATTCTTTATAGACATATGGAAATGAGTGACAGAAATGAGTAGTACATGCCAAGAAGAGTCCAATTAGGTATTAAAAATGAGCCAAAGAATTGTCTTGGTATAAAATTTCTTCATATTTCTCATCCTTAAGTGGATTTGTGACATCAAAGATGACAAAAATGAAAATAGGTAAAGCAATATCTTTTGTTTGTGAAATGCAAAGGGAATTATTTGAAATTTTTATAATTTTAAAAACAATTTTACATGAGAAAACTAACATGTTAACATAAAAAACTTAAAATTAATCTATTACATGTATTTGGAGTTAGAAGTGTCAAATGGACAAAAATTAGAGAAATATGTACTTTTGGATCAAAAGTATAATAAAGAAAGACTAAAAAACTAAATTCTGATGAAATAGATGAAAGCAGTACCATAGTTAGATTTCAACACCCCTTTATCATAAATGGACAGATCCACCAGGCAGAAAATCAGTAATGACATAGTTGAGCTAAATAGCATCATCATTCAACTTGATATGTTTGACATCTATAGACTCCTTCATCCTCTACTAGCAGAGTAGACATTCTCTCAGCTCACATGGAATATTCACCAAGACAGACCACATTTTGGGCCATAAAACACCTTCACAAATTAAAACAGAACAAAATAAAACAAAGACCGAAATTCATACAATGTCAGTATTCAGATCAAAACGGACAAGAAAACAATAACAGAAAGATAATCAAAAAATCCCCAAATATATGGAGATTAAAGAACATATTACTAACATGTATCAAAAAGGAGAAATTTCAAAAGAAATTTAGAAATATTTTAAACTAAACTAAACACAAACACCACTTAATCAAATTTTGGAGCTCCAGTGAAGGCAGTGCTTAGAGGGAAATTGATAGCACTGATACATAAATTAGAAAAGGAAAAATGTTTAAAGTCAATCTAAGTTTATGCCTTAAGAAACTGGAGAAAGAAGAGCACATAAAGTCCAAAGTAAGCAGAAGAAAATAAATAATAATTACAGCAGAAATCAATGAAATTGAAAACAGGACATCAATAGAGAAAATTGGCAAAACCAAAAGCTGGTTCTTTGAAATGTTCGATAAAATCAGTATGTTTCTAGCCAGGCTAACAACAGCAACAAAATAGAGAGAGGACAACAATTACTAATATCAGTAATGAAGGAATATAACTATAAATAGATCCTATGGATATTAAAAGCCTTATAAAGGAATATTTTATTAACTCAGTACCCACAAATTTGATAACCTGGATGAAATGCACCATTTTTTATAGGCATTTTTGTTTGTTTTTGTACTGTATATGATGTAAGGGAATAGGTTCACACTTCCGGGTATTATGTGGCACCATGCTTACTACCCAAACACTCATAGTTCCTTGCCATAGTCCACTGGGCTCCCTCCCAGATCACTTTGTTCCCTCCTTCCCCAATAGCTTCAATTCTGCAGACTATGTCTAGGCTTTGTTTACTTTTTCACATTATTGTTTTATTTCTCTATATTCCACATATGAGCAAAATCACCTAAGATTTGTCTTTCTCCTCCTGACTTATTTCACTTAGCATAATTCCCTCCAGTTCCATCCAACTTGTCACAAATGGCAAGAGTTCGTATTTTTTATATAGTTTACCATTTCATACTGTATTTATACTGTATCTTAATCCACTTCTCTGTCCTTGGGCACTTAGGTAGTTTCCACAGCTTACTGCTTGCAATAGTGCTGCAGTGAACATTGGAGTGCATATTTCCCTTCATATTAGTGTTTTTATATCCATTGAGTAGATACATATAAATGGAATTGCTGGATCGTTGCTGGATCTATTTTTAATATTTTGAGGAAGCTCCGTACTATTTTCCGTAGGGGAAACCATACCTCATTGTGATTTTGGTGTGCATTTCTCTGATGATACGTGATGTTAAACATTTTTTCATCTGCCTTTTAGCTATCTGCATGTCTTTGAAGAAATGAGCTAGCAAACCATGAAAAGACATGAAGGACACTTTAACTGAAAGAAGACAATTTGAAAATAATATATAGTGTATGATTTCAATTATGGAACATTCTGGAAAACCAAACTTATGGACAGAGTAAATCAGTGCTTTCCAGGAACTGGTAGATGGGAAGAGATGAATATGTGGGGCACAAAACATTTTGGGGAAGTGAAAATACTTTGTATGATATTATGATTATGAATACATATTATACAGTTCTCTAAACTCAAGCACTGTATAGCATCAAGAATGAAATATAACATAAACTATGGTCTTTGGGCAATTATGACATGTCAGTTATATTGATAACAAATGTGCTACACTGCTGGGGATGTTGATAATGGGAAAAGCTATTCATGTTTGGGTGCAGGGTATAAGGGAAATCTCTGTACCTTCCCCACAGCTTTGCTGTGAATGTAAAACTTCTCTAAAAAAGGTTAAGTCTTAATAACAAAAATACTGTATTTTGATAAAAGCACTTCATTTTATTTTCTCCCTCTGAGATTGTGAATAGGAGTTCAAAGAACTGTATATTTGGGAATTAAATACAGTCATAATTGCCTCTGGCAGGGGTGTGAAAAGAATCATACTGTTTCTTGTGTAGGAGAAATCAACCTCCTGACTTAAGCTTGAGCTTCCAGCTTTGTGTAAGAAATTGGTGAGAATAACATTTATGGCTTCCTTCATAAGGCTTAGGAAAGTTGAATACTTAATAGTTCAGATATAAATGATACATAACCTATGAGGGAAATTGCAATAAACATTCATACAAATTCTATTGTCTTTTGATTAGCACTTACCACAACCTGGTTGTATTTGATTTCCAATGAAGTTGGAAAGAGATGCTAAGGTATTAAAGAAACAAATTAGCAGTCTTATTATAGAGATTGTTTCGATGAGTTGGGTCTTTTGTTTATCTGTTTTATTTTTGTTCTTGATGAGGTTTTGTGGATTAATATGCTGTGGAATAAATTATCCATCTAATTTAATATGTTCCTACACGTCTAGTTCAGCTAAATATTTTGTAAAACCAATGGGTAAAGTTCATTTCAAAATAATTTCCTAGTTAATCTATCTTATATTTAATAGAAGAAATGAATTTAAACTGAGCATTTTAGCAACTGAAAGATAATGCAACTTTAAGATATTTCTTTATGCAACATTTCAACTAAGTAAATACTAAAATACATTTATCAATCTAGTTATTAACCTCAGATTGAATATATTATATAAATACACATATTTTTATAAGAATTTATTGCAATATCACTAATGAATTTAAAAGTTAAAATGGAAACAAGTCATAATTCTTTCTTTATCCCTATTCCTGTACTTGCCTTATTGTAATCAAAACATTTGTTATATAAAAATAGTAAAGTTTTAAAGGGAGTTGCCTAAATTAAGATCACCAAATTTTAGCTACTGAGTTTTATGTAAAATCACACAAGGGAAACATGTAAAATTTCCCCCTGTAATCTCATTAATCCTAACATATATATTACATAAAGAGTGCTAGAGAGGGTGAATAGCAGTTATGTACCTTGCAAATGCAGATTCTAGATAAAGGGATTGATTCACTTTGAAGTTGTGGGGCACAGGTTTGAATCTGGCTCTGCAATTTACTAGCTGTGCAACACTGGTTTATCTGTTGAAACTTTCACTTTTCCTAACAAAATAGCATATTGTTTAAGGCTGCATGGATGTTTTAATTAGATAATGTCTGTTATCTATTCACATACCTCACACCTAATAAGTGTTCAAATAATGATATTCCTGTCATTAGAGACAAACTTGTCTTTCCTTCACATCTTTTGTCTGGATAAAAGTACAGTTCTTTAATAAAAAAAATTAACACATAATTTTTTTTTAAAAAATGAAAGAGAACATGGTATTTTGACTAAAATTGTGCAAGTCCATATTCCTGAAGACAGTGACGAATATCTTATTCCAGAATTCTGTTTTCACTACAGGTTAGTGCTAGAACATTGATATATTAAATTGGATTTTCTTTATTTAATCTTCTTGTTGGCAGCAGCAAACTATACTTGAATTTCCCTGTTGAGAATAATGTACACTTGCTCTGCCATTTACTTGCCTAGAAAAGACATTTAAGTACTTTTGCTTAGCAAATGTTATATTGTTGGATTAGATGCAACCCTACAGATACACTGTAAAGTGTAATTTAATATCAGAATGCAATAATACCTACTCTAGTTCATCACCATGTGGCTCTTTCCCCACAAAGCTTCTTAACATGCTTTGCAAATCAGCAGACATTACTGATGATCATAAATAACGCACTAGGCACTTGTGACAACTATCTATTCTCAATGAAGGTGCCTTTATTTTAGAACTTTTTCAAATCCAAACTTGTTAGAAGCCCTTATTGATCTCCAAATTTCAGGATACCTGATAATTTATAACACCTAGGTAAATAAACTCTGCTAATAAATGTGCATATGACAACTCCAACTCAAAAAAGGGAAGATAAATATATTTTAAAATTATTCTTATTTAGTATTATACATGTATTTATAATGTACATTTTATAATGTAATGGCATTGTCCTCTGCTCAAAACATTCCAAATGCTTTCTTATTGCCCATTAATATCTATAGAAAATTGATGTAAAGAGGCCTGACTTAAAGACATTTTAAATTAACATACACACCTTTCCAAGGACATTAAGAGTTAGGAGGAAATTTTAAAATCAGATCTTAATTCTGTTGTGGTAGAAAATGTTGGCAGACCTGAATAATAATAATCTGAAGGCAGGCCAAAATGTTTCTATCAATGTCAGAGCATAGAGTTCCATAAACATATATGTGTGTATACATACATGCACACACGAACAACTATCTTCATTGAAGCACTGTTTATAATAAACAAGTTATGAAAATACCCTAAGTGTCCACCAACACATGAGTGGATTAAGACCTTATGGCATATATACACAATGGAATACTACTCAGCTATTAAAAAAGATGAAATCTTGCCATTTGCAATTACATGGATGGATTGGAGAGGATTATGCTAAGTGAAATAAATTAGAAAGAGAAAAACGAGATTTTTTTCACTCACGTGGAATATAAAGAAACCAAACAAAAGGAAGAGACAAAACAAAACTAAACAAACCCTACTACATGTGATGGTAGAATTGAGCCTACCAGAGGGATAGGGTAAAAGTAGAGGAAAGGAGAGGGGGACTGTGGGTGCTCTGATTATAGGTTTGATAGAATAATATACATTTGAAGAGGTGTGAATCTGTAAATCTGAATCATATATAGTTGCTCTAAACAACTTTGCCTCGATGATCCAATATTAACAAGAAAACTTTTTTTTAAAGATTTATTTATTTATGCATACAAGCTTGGGTATAGGTCAGAGGCATGGGCGGCCAGAGGGCTCACCGGAGACAGAGTGGGGAGCAGAACAGGCAGATTGACAGAAATACACTGCTGAGGGGAGCAGAGGGCAAGGCAGGAGAGGTCTGCCACGCCATGTGGGAATCTCCCCAGCTGGGCGTCGAACTCATGTAGCCACTGCTGACAGCTCCACAGCGCAGAGCTTAACTGCTGCGCCACCAGGGAGGCCCTAAAAAGAAACTTTTTATTTAAAAAAATGCCCCATAAAACTTTGTGCCTTGTTCAAATCTACATAAGGTATTAAGGGCAACACTTTTTTCCCACTGAAATATTCTGTGCCTTCCATCAATAATATTCTTCTGAAGAATAAAATAAAAAGAGGATTTTTCATATATGAGCCAAAGCAGAGTTACCACCTTAAAGGAAAAGGTGACTAAAGAGAAATGGCACCAGAAAAGAAACTAAATATTTTATATCTTCATTATAAATTATAATTTTTTGAGTAATATTTTGAAATCACTTTATAATCAAATTGGTTTTCTTTTGGTAATTGGGTTTAATTTTTTAATGTTTATTCTTGTTTATTTTCTATTGAAGTAACACTGCATTATAGCATTATTTGAGTTTCAGGTGTGCATCATTGAAAATCAACATGTGTCTCTACTCCTTTAAGTAGTAGTAGTTTTCACCATTAAAATGCAGTTGTTTTCTTGACCATACTGTTGTCACCTTTGTTCCAATTTAGTTATCTTCCTTCCCCCTTCCTTTCTGCTAACCTAATTGGTCTTAAAGTCCAAAAGTTTATTTTTGTTTTATTTGGTTTATCTGTTAGTTTGTTTTTTCTATATACTACATATAAATGAAATCTATGGTGTTTATTGTTCTCATTTTACTAAACAATATATTCTCTACATCTATCCATGTTATTATAAATTGCATTATTTCATCATTTTTTTATAGCTGAATAGTGTGCTACTTGGGTTATTTGCACTACATGTTCTTTATACATTCACCAGCCTGCTGCTTTATTATATTTATTATTTGTAATACATTTTTTATTAGAGTCTTTGGAATTTTCTATGTATATTATCATGTGATCTGCAAGTAGTGATAGTTTTATTTTCCTTTTTCTGATTAGTCAACTTTTATAAATTTTTCTTGCATAATTGCTCTGGCTAGGACTTTCAACCACTACACTGAATAGAAGTGGTGAGGGTATATACCTTGTCTTTCTCCTGGTCTTAGAGGAAAGGGTCTTCACCCTTGATTATGATCTTGACTTTTTTATGGCCTTTATTATGTTGGTTACATTACTTCAGTACTCATTTTTGAGGTTTTATTTTTTTTCATAAAAAGAATAAACACTTTAAATTCTTTAGTTTCAAGCTTGAGTTTTAAAGATGGTATCCATTCTAAGAATTCTTTTGTTATAGAATACTTTGTTTCCTCCATTGATGCTCTTTTTATTAGTATTAGTAATTACTTTTGTGAGCAGATCAGTCAACTTACCTCACTGCTAGCTTACAATCTAGTTAACAGAAGATTTTTCTAATGCCCATCACTGGGTGGAAGATCAATCATGCCGTAGAGAAAGTAATGTCATCTCCATATGCAGATCTGTTCCTCTGTGAAACAGATGCTCACTTTAACCAAACTGCCTAGGAAGCTTTCCTGTTAGGAATTTAATATGAGATCCTCCCTCTTGGTAATCTAAACAATTATATTTAAAATTGCCGCATGTGTGTGTGTGTGTGTGTGTGTGAGAGAGAGAGAGAGAGAGAGAGAGAGAGAGAGAGAGAGAGATCTTGCACAAGTCTTTTCCTTGGTGGGAAATGAGAGAAGAGTCAGAGAAGTTGGGTGAGCGGGTAGGGGAGGGGAAATGGAGAGAGATGACTGAGTGATAAAGTATAAAATGGAGGAAACGGGCATTCTAATTTTATCTATTGAGAAGAAAAAGAATAAACTAATATTTATACATTGGCATTCTGTTTTCTAGGAATCTGTATTAGCCAGCTTAATTGCACAGCTACAAGGACAAACCAGCCCAGTAGAGACTGTTTTTCTAAATCCCCTGACCTTAGAGAAAGGCCATTAGAGTAACGCAGCCAGATCCCTGTTCCCAGAATGAGGGCAGCTTCCAGATATAATTATTTAAAGCATAAGCCTCCTTCAGAGTTTGGCCCTAAAAGCTATAACTGAGGTCTTATCAGTTAGCACCACTCCCTCTAAGATTGCTTGGAAAATACTCCCCTCTCTCTCTATGTTAAAAAAGTCCAGCACTTTAATAAGTGTATGATTTATCATTTATATTCTTTTAACAGTGAATTGAAATACTAAAAGATATTCTTCTTAACTTCTAAAATCACAGTATTGATTACATCACAGACAACTCTGAAAGGACACAAATTTGTAATAATAGTAATTATGCTATGCCTATGATTTTTTTGACATGTTTTTAAGTGCTTTTATTAAACTTTCCTGTCATTTTTTATTAAATAGATCAGTCTTACCAACTTAGCATTTTACCTATATTTTAGAAAGATATGTACATTGTATATGATATATAACTTGTTTACTTGTTTTATAAATTTCTAGCTTCACAATTTTTCTGTGTAGATTACCTTAGCCTTATATAAGCTGACTTGATTTCAATTTTGCTTTCTCATGTGAGTCATCTAGTTTTAGGATTATGCAAATTTCTTGAGTGAAATAGAATTTAACGATCACCTAGTTTGTCCAATTATTTGGGGGAAGAGGAATAGAAGCGAGGCTATAATTTCTAAATGAATGACAATATATATCTATAGTTTTATATATATATATATATAACTATAGTATATAGTTATATAACTATAACTATAGTATATAGTATATAACTATATACTATAGTATAACTATAGTATATAACTATAGTATATATATAACTATAATGTATATATATATACTATATACATTATAGTTATATATATATATATAGTTACTTAATAGCTTACTTCTATATAGTTAAATATTGTTAATGCTAATCCTAAACTCAGTGGAAATTGGTATTTAAGATGATAAATCTCAGCACCTGATATATAGCCATCACTGAAAATATCATATAAATCACACACAATGATATGAATATCACCCTTTTCCTCAAGGAAAATAAAAGAAAACTTTAGTTTTTGAAGCCATCAGAGAAGGAATTAACTCTCATTGGGTACATACTGATAGCAAATAGGTGTTCAAAGGGAAAATCAAAGTGTGCTAGACTATGACAGAAGAAGAAAGACAAAGTGGCTTATTTTTTTAAAGATTTATTTATTTATGCACACAAGGTGGGGTACAGGCCAGAGGCATGGGGCAGCGAGAGGGTTCACCAGAGACAGCGTGGGAAGCAGCACAGGCAGATTGACAGAAATACACTGCTGAGGGGAGCAGCGGACGAGGCAGGAGAGGTCTGCCGCGCCATGTAGGAATCTCCCCAGCCGGGCGTTGAACTCGCGTCACCGCTGTGGACAGCTCCACAGCGCAGCACTTAACAGCTCCGCCACCAGGAAGGCCCAAGAAAGACATAAAGTGGGTTTTTAAGGATTGAACAATTTTGATAGATACATAGGTAGGAGGAAGTAATTTTTATAGCCAAATGAATTAAGTAGGTTTTATTTATGTAAAGTGAATGAATTACATATATCACATTGCATATGACATATAGCAAGAATATAATTTGTATATTGGGAGTAATGAAAAAATATTTATATGAGAAAAATAGATGATATAAAACCGCCACACATTCTTGTGTAAGGAGTTGACCCAGTACAAGAGTGTTTCAAGAAAGTTTGCTGAAGTGTAGAGTTTAAATATATATGCTTTCAGGATACTGAAGACAGTAAGAGCAAATAGGAGGCTACCCACTAATTTGGACACATGGTGATAACCATCAAGATAACATGATGGATTTAAATACTGAGAAGAGGAGTGGAATATAAGATTTTAGAGAAATGAATGTTAAAATTTTTATCAATACAGATGAACAATTAAGATATGAAGGGGAAAAAGTATATGATTTTTGAATTAATATGAGAATGTGGATCTTTTTCTCTTGGGACCAAGATGGTTTCCAAGAGTTGAAAAAACATTGTTCATAATAATTTTAGGACCAAAATCCCTTTAAACTCTATCGATTTTTGAGAGGATGACAGCTAGAATCAGTAGAACTAGAATATAGGTGGACATAAGGAGCAATACTTAAATTTGGGACTTACTCAAATATAGGTGATCTTTGAAATCAAGCAAGTAGTAAAATATTTATGTACCCACTTATTTTTAGATTTCAATGTCATCTTCCTTTATGCTTTCCTGGCATTATTTTGTACAGTCCTCTACTTTAATATTCTCTAGCCTCTAACCAGGGTTGGAAATTTAATGCAACAGAGTTGAGGACAATTCATGGTGCTCCTGGCATCATTTTGAATCCACCAGTGCTCTTTACAACTATGAGCACTGAATCTTGTGGTATAAAACTAAGAGCTATCATGTGCACCTTATTACAAATCTTATCTAATATAGCCCCTTAAACATGAATATTTACATTTTAAGCCTTATCTCTATTAGTGCATTTAAAACTTTTTGTCTCCTGGTAAAATCATTTCAAACATTTTGAAGAGCCAAGTTTAGCCTAGGAGATATGTTTCTGAAATCACACTAGCAGGCAGCCCATGTTTAACTGGCCCATGATAAAATGACTACTATAGAGCTGTGAAGTGTAAGGCAGTGGGCTATCTTCTGAATGATTGAATATTTAATAAGCTTTACTTACTGTATTTTAAGTATATGGCTATGTATTTGGAATATCTGAACTGACTTTTAAAGACAAAAAGTTCAAGAAATTAAACATGAAATTTCCACTCTCCTATAAAGCCACAATATTAGCTATGATGCTTTCAAAGATTTAGAAGCTATAAAAATTTAGGAAGTAATGGCAACCTATTTGTCATTATTTTAGCCCACAGAAATTTTTCTCTTTAAAGTGTGCCAAACACTGAATTACAATGATTTTATTTTCACTTTAGTCTTCATAGTCAATCTTGGCCTAATACTTTTTCCACATGAAGCTTAATATCATAAAGAAAAATATCTGAAATATAGTCTAGTGATTTTGAATTGGCTTAATTTTAAAATTGATTTCTGTTATCATACAAGTGGCCACTATAGAAAAATATATAAATAGGTCCTGCTTTCATTAGTACTGTTAGATTTAACACTAAAAAAATTTTTTTGCCTATATTAGTTATAAACACCTAAGGGACTTTGTTTTTCCTAATCATTAGTTGCAGAAATAAACATTTTTTTATTAAGCAATTATTTTTCTTTAATATTTTCACTGAGCATCATTCCAAAGGATTGCATTCAGAAGTTTCCCCAAATAAATTGAAATGACTCTAAAGGATGCCTGAGGCATGTGTAATCTGCAAACAAAATCAACTGTTATAGTATAATACAAGCATATGGTAGCTATATTGCTTCTAAAATTATGATGTAATTTCATTACTTTCACACCAATTATAACCAAGCTCAGAGTAAAATGACTATCAAAGACTCCAACCCATTTATTGACAGGCTATGCCTGGAGAAGTACAAAACAATATTGAATACTAGTTTTATTTGCTACTGATATTTATTTATAGAAAGTGGCAGTTATAATTAATGTAGTCAGAGTTCATAACATGTAAATGGGCTGCAAAAACACAGTAAAACTAGATATACTTCAAATATTACAGAGCTAACTTGCTTCATAGAGGCAGAGTTGGATTGTGCATTCAACTCTAAAATGGCACCCCATGGAGATTTCAAAATTTATTTCAATTACCATTGTTCTTTCACATTTCCAGGATTGGCCAACTGGAATCTAAAGCAAGTGGCTTTACTTGTGCTGCCAATAGATTCAGCCACAGTTTAATGGCAAACAAAGTCTAATAAGATTTCTGCAATAAATATGAATCTAACTTTTCTAGAGTTTTTTTCTCTATACAGGTGGAGCAAACATACATGTTTAAAGGAATGCTAATGCTCCCTACAGGAAAAACAAAAGACTGTGGAGTCATTAGCAAATATACTAATGATACTAAATTAGTTACCAGTTATTTGCTGAGAGTTCTTTACATAGAAGGAATAAAAGATGACAGTGAATTTAAAGGCCTCCGAGTGGGTTTTATCATGCAAGCTTGGAGAATGTGGTGCAGCAACAAGTCTCTGTAGCCAGACTAGGATTCAAATCTTGAGTTGTCCACTTGTGAGGTGTGAAATTACAGCCAACTCTATTATCCTTCATGATCTCAAGTTTGCTTCTTTGCCAAAAGGACATATACCAAATAGCAATGTTTTGGTCTGGATTGCATACGGCAGTATTTGTGAAGTGTCTAGCAAAGTGCTTGGCATATGGCTAGTGTTCAAGAAGTGATGTTTTTGGAGCTGTCGCTATTACTGTAATATTTTGAGATAAATACTCATAAAGCACATTAACACAATACCTGTAGGAATTTTAAGGGAGCTCAGTCATGGAAGATGAAAAAGAAAAAGGGTAAAATTTTGGGCAGAAAACAAAGAAGTTCAATTAGAATAAGCAGCCATGAAGATGTGATTTTGCATGTGCTCTGGTTTTCTTGAATAGATGTGATCATAGGACTTACATTGTCAATAAATTAAGAACAAAACTCTTGAGTGTTACCTCTGAATAGAGGCATACAAGATGAGTGCAAAAAGTTCTGCAATAGATTTTTTTTCCCCAAGAAGTTTTCTGCAAGTACTGTCAGCCTCAGTCCCTTAATATGGGAAAGAGAAAGAACCCTCTGTCAATTTGTGATGATTGTAGAGTAAATTTTAAAGAGCTGCTTGTTATCGCAACATACCCTATTCAATCCCAACTGATAGAGCCTGGACATCAATAGTTTATTTGGAGAGTAAGTGTGGTTAGAATATAAGGTAAGTTGATTAATAAATATTTGAGAATAAAGACTTAGAATATAAAAAAGAATGAATTTTTTTCTTATAAACTACATAAAAATCAGATTTAGTTTATGTACTTTAATACTAATGGTTATCATAGATTTATAAAGGATGGATGTGGCAAGGAGAAAATGGAAGCAGGAAGAAGTTCTTACAGTAAACAATGACAATAATGTGAAGGGAAATGGTGTGAAAGAATGAGAAAAGTTTCAAAATATTGATGAAATATATTAGTTAAATTGATAAGATACAAGAGAGGTGAAAAACAAAAAGTAACCTCTGTTGATTAGGTAGATTTTAGTGAATTTAATTAAATTAGATAATATAGAAAAATCATTAACCAAATGTATGTGATTTTAAAAACCCAATCTTTGGAAACTTAGGGATACTTAAACAAAGTATCTTGCATGTCAACAATAGGGAAACACACATTTAGGAAATTATTAGACAGTATAAGAAGTACATCAACTTCATAAATAAATATTGCAAATTGTCACAAAATTTTTGATGTGTTATCAATCATTTGCAAACTATTTGTAGATAAATAAAAAGGAAAAATACACCAACTTGAAGTGAAAATAAATGATTATGAAGATCTTCACCATGGGTTCTGTTCCTCATGATTCCTATAATTTCATTTAGAAACTGTTTATAGTAAGAAATTAAATAAAAATTTGTTATATGTGTGTAAAGTTTTGATTCTAATTAGCTGGAATATAATTTTTCTTCTGGAATATATGTGTTAATTTTAGCATGCCTTCATAAATAAATAACACTGCACTCCTTTGCATAATACTAGTGGGTGGTAACAAATATGTATTTAATCAGGAAAAAAAATGAAATATATGATATAAATCTTTAATTGTTAAAAAATTTTGTTTGAATACTGGTCTCTTTCTAGACCTGAGCTTAATGATGTTAGGGATTAAATTATTTTCTCTCTTTGCAATTTCAACCCATAATAAATGCTCACTTAATATTTATTGCTTACAGGAACTGACTTGTTACCTTTTAATGCAAAACATTCAAAGTCGTTTTCATATGTCTAACATAAATTTACTGAGAAACAATTGTATGGTAAATCATAGTACTGTACATAAAATTATAATGAATGCTCCAAGAAGTAATCCTAATATAAAAAAATGTAATTTTGCTCCAAATCACTAATATTAATGATGCAAATTATTGGGCTTTAACATGGAGCAATTTTATTTTTCCCAGTAATTGCTACCCAACTACTTGTGGCTATCTGCTGTCATTGTGGGTAGCAGACTTTATAAAGAACAAATCTATCAGTCTTATATAATTTTCATTCATTCTTTCTTTCTTTGTTAATTAGAACTATGCAACTTCATTGTTATAACTTATTCCTCTTGCTTTAAGACCATCAATCTAATATTTGAATCATACCAGACTTTTGACTTCAACATAGTGGGCCTGGAGAGGGTGGCACTTCTCCTTTACTGAGGCATATTTTCCATGTGTAGGCATCATTTGGAATCATTGTCTTGTTGTTTGACTTTTTTTCTTTTTACTCTAAAATATGTCTTGACAAGTAGTTCTCTCCACCACTGGTGCACCTGTGGTTGTATTTATTAATGGGAAACTCACCTGTGTGCATCACGTCTGGGAACCTTATGCAAACAAGAAACCAGGCAAGATGGTAGGCTCCTTTCATAATACCAAAATTAATTTGCAAATCGGGCCTCCCTGGTGGCGCAGTGGTTAAGCAATGCTCTGTGAAGCTGTCAGCAGCAGCGATGCGAGTTCCACACCCAGCCAGGGAGAATCCCACATGGCTCAGCAGACCTCTCCTCCCTCACCCGCTGCTCCCCTCAGCAGTGTATTTCTGATCTGTCCTGCTACCCGCTCTGTGTCTGGTGAACCCTCTTGCCACCCCAGGCCTCTGGCCTGTACCGCAGATTGTATATATAAATAAATAAATCTTTAAAAAATTTATATGCAAAGGGGAAAAATAGAGTATATCTTCCATGTCACTTGGAAACTTGAGGTGTCTCTGGGACTTTTTAATACATCCCTTACTGCACCCTGATGTCACCATCTACCTTGCTCTAAATTAATTAGTTTGAGCTATCATAACAAATACCGTAGATTGGGTGGTTTAAACAACAAAATTTATTTTCTCACAGTCCTGGAGGTGAGGTGCCTGAGATTGGATGCTGATGAGAACAGGAGAAATCCAATTTTGTCTTGCAGAAAGGCAACGTCTTTTTATGTCTTCACATGGTATTCGTGCTGGAGTAGGGAGAGAAAGAGAAAGAAAGATAACGATTATTGGTGCCTTTTGTTTTTTCTTATAAGGATCTAATTCTGTCATGAGTGTCCTACTCACATGATCTCATCTAAACTGAATTACCTTCCAAAGGCCCCATCCTCAAATCCGTCAGATTCATGATGGGGTTTTAATATATATTATTATTTAGTACATATTATTCTGCCAGAAGCAAGCTGGATGCCTTTAGTGACATCCACACAGGCAACTAAAGATCTGTTATAACTCTTGATGTAATTATTCCCTAATCAATTCATTTTTCTTATAACTATCATGAGAGGAGATGTACCACTTTTCCCTTCTTAGCGGGCATATGACAAATGACAAATACATTGGAAACTCTATTTGGAAAAAAATTCATTTTAAAAAAATTTATTTACTTAAACTGTGATTTTTGTTCTTCAGTCTTCTCCCCAGACCTCCCCTGGACTGCTCAGGAAATGTGTTGAGCTTCGATTGTGCTGGTCTCTTGACTGGACTGTCCTCCTAACAAGGACCGCTCACTCTCAGAGATAGTGTTGTGGCTTGACTCCTACTGTTGTCACCATCTATGATTTTCAAGTCATGATTCTTGAAAAGAGAATCCCATTTAAAATTTAACAAGATTCATCTTAAAATTTGCACTACATGAAGTTGCTAATATTTGACTTACAAAAATAATGTCATACATTATAACCCAATCAATTGGTGTCTATCAGAATTTGTAAGCTGCTTATATTTGAAACAGCAAGGGCACCAGGTAGAGGGAAGAGTTATCCTTAGAAAATTTTCTTTGTTTGATGATTGGAAGCCATGAAATACAATGCTATTTCTGTTCATAATATTATACTGATCACCTCCCCATACCCTGGAACTTAATGAAGTGGGGAGCATCAATTTGCCATACTTTGACTGTAGCAGATGTGCTACATGTGACAAATGACAAACATATTGGAAACTCTCTATTAAAACAATGCTGCCTCTGTGCTCTGAATTTACATCCTGAGAAAGTGTCATCATCAATAGGAAGTGGTATAAAAACAAAACAACTGCATTCTCTCTGTCCATTTAAATTGTTTCATCTTTAACTCTGTTTGAATGAAAGCCTTTGCATACCAGAAGCACACTCACTTTCTAAGCCATTTCCAGATGCCACTTTAGTTCCATACGAGTGAATCAAGCAATTGCCAGTTTCTCTTTGGAGTGTGCTGCTCTGTCTCTGGGAATGCATCTTTAGACATCTCGCTTACAAGGAGGAAGATAGGACAGCTTGGATGTTAATGTGGTTTACAGTGACCCTAGCATTGGAATTAGCCTCTCTAATCGTTTGTAAACTAATGGATTTTATTGTTTCCAATTTTTTATAAAAACTTGAATTTTATATTTTAAGAAAAGTCCATTTCCTGAGCTAGAGTTAAAGTATAATTTATTTCTAAAAGAAATCATATTGAGGAACTTGTGAAATGTACCCCTTAGCTCAGTCAGGTGCTCTACACTGTGAAGTTACAGATACTCACTCTCATGAAATGATAGAGAAGAATTATGAAATCTTGGTAACTATTAAAACAATGATATAAAAACTATGCTTTTTTACACTTTCATGAATCTATTTTCCATCAGCCAAATCATACCCACATGTAGTCCAATTTACTAAAATTTTACCAATATGGAAAAAATGGTAAATTATCAAATAATTAAAACTTGTAATCAAATCTCTTCTTTCTTATTATAAAACAAATTATTTTCTTATTTATTTATAAAACACGTAACATTTAATAATCATTAAAAATAAAATATTTGTGTTAGTCTTATGCTCTGGACACTATTTTCCTCTGATTTTATAATAGGAGTTATTTTCTTTATATATATACTTTTATGCTGTAATAGTATTTTATTATCAGTGAGATTTCACATAAGTTTCTTATTGTGGTTGTTTAACTTACAAGTGCTTTATTTACTGAATTACCTTATAAGAAATTCAAATATTGCATTTCACATTCCCTTCCCCATTTGAGTCAAAGATATTAAAAATAAGTAATCTTTTGATGAATCAGGACAATCATCTTTATGCACAAGTTATTTTGTATTTTCAACTGTTCAGATTTTCTGGATTCCTAGATAAATACTCAGTATGAGGGATTTTTTTTTTTTTTGCCCCTTTCTTAAAAATAGTTTTCTAGAGGTCTGCTCTTTTTTTTAATATTTATTTAATTTTGTAGAAGACCTGGGGTACAGGCCAGAAGTGCAATGTGTGAGAGGATTTGCCAGAGACAGAGTGGGGAGCATAACAGGTAGATTTACTGAAATACAGTAAGGGGAGCAGCAGGCAAGACAGGAGATGTCTGCTGAGGGGTAAATGGGTTGGCTCCCTGGCTGGAATTCGAACTCAGGACATAGCTATGATATCCCTGAGACTTAATCCCTAGACCACCAGGAAGGCCCTTAGAGGCCTCCTTTGATTGTTAAATTGATCATCTTGCTATCCTCAACTTTCTAAAACAGCTCTCTCATAGTTTCTCTCCCTTTTTGAATTTGTTACCTTCTCTATGGTCTCTTCCAGATTTGTTAAAATTAACACTTATGAAAAGAACGGCATGTCCTTAAGAGAGGACTAATTTGTACTACTAAGTAAATAAGTTTTAATAAATAGAGAGTGTGACATCTATATTGATGTCTAAAAGATATCTTCTTTCACATTGTTTTCCGAAAATGTTAAAATTTTTCAGTCATAAGGTATCTCCAGATAAATGAAGGATACCCATTGCTTTCCTCAATCTATTTGTCTTTGTCAAAGCATGACTTAATGAATTTTATTTGCTCTGCCAAAACAGCAAAATTAGTTTCAAAATCAACAGACTGACAACAGTTTTGTTTAAATTTTTTATTTTTTTTGAGGCAGCATTGGTTTTAGCAGTGTGTATAATTTAGGGGTATTGGATCACACATTTCAGATGTATGTCACCTCAGTACACCCACCACGCACGCACCCTTAATCCTTCACTATGGTTCACTGTATCCCTTTGCCCCTTTCCTGCTGACCCCACCTTCTCCATCTGGTAGACTCAATTCTATCGGCAGATTTCTAGCATTTGTTTTGTTTAGGATTGTCTGTGTGATAGTCCAGACAACTGTGTCTTCCACTTTCTTCTTCAGCCCCTCAGTGTATCTCTCCACCCACCTCCTGTACAGTGAAGCATGATTCTCTCCTCTGTCATCTGTGTTGGTCTGTGTTAAAGGGGTATTCCAGTCCCTCTCCAAACCACAGGTGTCTGTACATATTTCCCCCTGGGTTTAACTTAGATGTCCATTTCATGAGGGAAGCAAGGAACTTTTTCTACTGCCTTATTATTATTATTATTATTTTTTAAAGATTTATTTATTTGTGCATACAAGCTGGCATACAGGCCGGAGGTGTGGGGTGGCGAGAGGGTTCACCAGATATATTACAGAGTGGGGAGCAGAACAGGCAGATCTACTGAAATACACTGCTGAGGAGAGCAGTGGGCAAGACAGGAGAGGTCTGCTGCACCACGTGTGTCAGCTCACTGGCTGGGGATCGAACTCATGCTGCAATGAGTGGCGATAGCTCAATAGTGCTGAGACTCTAACCCCTTGCCTACCAGGGAGGCCCTCTACTGCCATATTAATAAAATATCTGCAGATAACCTCAAGGATTATTTTCTCTTCTAACATGACTCCTATGTAATTGTGACATCTTTTCTGATCAGTGTATTTTATTTTATTTATTTGTTTTTGAAAGATTTATTTATTTATGCATACAAGCTGGGGTATAGGCCAGAGGCATAGGGCGGCGAGAAGGTTCACCAGAGACAGAGTGGGGAGCAGAGCAGGCAGAGCGAAGGAAATACACTGCTGAGGGGAGCAGCGGGTGAGGCAGGAGAGGTCTGCCACGCCATGTGGGAATCTCCCTGGCCTGTCCAGATAGCTCCACAGCACAGCGCTTAACCGTTGCGCCACCAGGGAGGCCCTGATCAGTGTATTTTAGGAATCAACAAATTATGTGGGCAAAATAATAAAAATAAAAGTATCCTCTAAAATAGCAAGGTAATTTTCTAAATTTTACCCAAAATATGCTGCCAGAGTCTTTTTGTGATTTAATATATAATGTTAATGGAGATATAAGTAAATGAATGAGTTTAAAATAAGCTTACCAACCAGTATTTTTCTCTAAGAATGCTCTATTAACTGAAGTTTATTAGATAAGAGTAGAAGTAGTTCATTTCTTTTTTATAGGGACAGGTCATCCTATATATAATAGGCTTTTGCCCCATAATTGCATATTATATGTCAGCATTTTTATGATTATTTTATCCAATAAATTATCTCCAGTTGTGGACTATTTATAACATATTTAAATTAGAGCTAAGTATTTAAGTGTCTAGATAAGCAAAAGGTTTTTTTTGCCATATCTCAAAAAGTATTCATATACAAGCTCAATGCCTATTCTCTCTACTTCTTATATTAATTTTTCCTTATGATATTTTAATAATGGTCTGGCTGCATATGATAGGGAATAATTAGTTTCTTAAGGAATAATTAGTTTTATTAAGACTCACTTAATAAAAAGTGTATTGTGATTTACTTGGAGGTCACTGGAAAGAAAATTAAATTATAAAACCCTAAAAATGAAGCATACCTACATGCATTGTGAAAAAATAATAAGTGGCCAGATACTGAATCGATAATCCTTAAGAGAATTGAACTCTGAGACAGTAATAGAGATTACCAAAATGTATCCAGCTTGTTTTGTCTATTCATTCGGCAGAAGCTGTCTACATTCAGATCTTCATCCAGAAATGTATCTAAAAATAAAAAATGACTAAGATTTTAATTCAAATTAATCACATTAATGAATATAACTCACTGTAAAATTGTAATAATTCACTTTTTTTCCTTATGTAGTAGATAATTTTGGGGTGTATCCACACATTAAAATTTCTGCCTTGTAGGGGCCTCCCTGGTGGCGCAACGGGTTAAGCACAGCACTGTGGAGCTGTCCGTGGCTACAGCGTGAGTTTGATGCCAGCCAGGGAGATTCCCACATGGTGCAGCAGACCTCTCCTGCCTCACCCGCTGCTCCCCTTAGCAATGTATTTCCGTCTATCTGCCTGTTCTGCTCCCCATTCTGTCTCTGGTGAATCCTCTCACCGCCCCACACCTCTGGCCTGCACCCCAGCTTGTATGCATAAATAAATAAATATTTAAAAAGAAATTTCTGCCTTGTAAATATACTTTCGTCACAAACTCTATTTTGAGATTATAGTATCAATTTTAACGTGTGCAATATAAAATTATTCACTATAACAATAACACACTCACTTTTTCTACCTATATTCACTAACTTGACAACAGGATGGTTTCATTGAAATAAGAACTGAAAAGCCAATATTCATTGAAAAGAAGAACAATAAGAATATATAAAAATTCTCTGGCAGAGCTCCTGCCCACCAGTGACCATGCAGGTGCCTCGCTTTTTCTTTCTCCTTTTCCCATAATCATGTCCTTTTAATATGTTAAAAAAAAATCTCTCTTTTTCCAGTATTAATGTCAATACCAAGGATACATTTAAAATAGACATCTATTTCTATAAGTTTTAAATATAAATGATCTAGTAAGTTTTTTTTTCTAGCCTGAAACAAAATTATCACTACTACAGAATCTAAAAGTAAAAAAAAAGGATGTGAATATTTTACTCAAAAGTTGGGTTTTCCTTAGATGATGACAGAAATTAGAAGAAAATTCAATCAATTAAAAAAAAGGGCCATTTAGCCAAGTTGTTTTTAATTGAAGTTTAAGACCCTTTTTGAAAAACAATTCTGTGGAGAATTCTAAAATAAATTGTTTTTGTTTGCCTCCTCCCTGTATTCTTTACCTATACCAGTAAGCCTTGCTATTTTTATAAGTACACATAGGTAAAATAGGTCTATGACATAGTACTAAATTAAGTAAAAGCATACTTTAGCATGGAAGAGCCACTAGGGTACTGAAAATTACTTTTTTTTTTAAGATTTATTTATGCATACAAGCTGGGGTGTAGGCCAGAGGTGTGGGGTTGTGAAAGGATTCACTAGAGGCAGAGTGGGGAGCAGAACAGGCAGATCGATGGAAATACACTGCTGAGGGGAGCAGCGGGTGAGTCAGGAGAGATCTGCTGCGTCATGTGGGAATCTCCCTGGCTGGGGATCAAACTCATGCTGCAGTGGCTGTGGATAGCTTCATAGTGCTGAGATTTAACCCGTTGTGCCACCAGGAAGACCCCTGAAAATTACTTAATCCTAGCATGACCTCAACTAAGTCAATACGGTCTCCTACCCAGTTTCCAGTTTTTAATATTTTGTATATTAACAGTACATCCCTAATTGAAACAAAATCCAGAATCTCCACTGTGTAATATTGACCAAAACTAAATGCAAATGCTTATAAAGACTAGATAACACATGCTCATTGTAAAGATATAATACCCTTAGATATTTTCTTAGAATTTATGCACCTTATTAAACATCTTAAAATTCAACATGGCACATAAGGTTTTAAAATTTCCTTCTTAAACTTACTCTAAAAGCTTTACAATCTTTTAATGAAAGATTTCAAATAGTTTCATTTTTTTATAAATACAACTGTAAGTAA
Organism: Scalopus aquaticus; assembly: GCA_004024925.1. NCBI lineage: Eukaryota > Metazoa > Chordata > Mammalia > Eulipotyphla > Talpidae > Scalopus > Scalopus aquaticus. The sequence continues at coordinate 4,249 of PVIJ01002450.1, read as the reverse complement.
CATCTTAGAAAATGTAAATCTGATAGACACATACTTAATTTTTAAATCACAGTTGATCTATCACAGACTTGTACGACTTATCTGTAAAATTTATGTATACCAAACATAGTTGTCAACTTAAAAATTGCATTTTATCTAATCAGATGTTATATACTCAGAGTAGACTGTTGCTTTTTTTGACATTTGAAATCTGCTAGTAAGAAACATAGAAGATACCATTTGCAATGCAAAGCACAGTTTTATTACTATACTTGCAGGATAGATATTGAGTTCTTTATTGCAACTCTTTCATATAGTTTTCCTTTTGCCCTTCATGATCATTCATCTTTGAATAAAAGCCACGATATTTTATTCTTACAATTTCCTAGGAAATAAAAAATGTAGTCAATGTGGTAAACTCTGAATTAAATTAGAGATGCCAAATATATCTTCTAATTTAGGGAACCTGTTGGATTTGCATTGGGTTATACGGCACCTTTACTTTAAATTTTTCCATGTATGTGTTGGCAATACATCTTCTTTAAGAAAATGTGAAAATATATTTTTGTCATTTGAAAAAACTAGTTTATTCTGAGTAGTGGTTGTAGCTTATTAAACTTCAAGACATGGAATCTAAAGTAAAAATCTGTTGCATTCATTCATCTTGAATAAATCATAAAAATAAAGATAATGGAAATGGGAAAAATGTTGAAACTTGTCTATTCTATCTCCTAAGACTATAATAAAATTTCCCATGAGATAGCTCCTTTGGGTTTTATCTTCCCTTCATAAAACCATTAAATGGCCCCTGTTCAAAATATACTGAGTAATTGGAATGTTCAACTCAGCAGACAGTGCGCTCATGACTCTAGTCTTTAGCGTCAATTGCTGAGGTATTTAGTTTATCATATATACAAATATCAGAATAGACAGACTCATGCATGAATTTAGTTCTCAAGAGTAAATGAAGCATTGTATATATAGAACAGGCGTAGGCCATCTATGGCCAGGGATCCATATTCATCCCTACTGCTTATTTTTGTAAATAAAGTTGTGTTGTAAAAAACCCACATCCATTCATATTTATATATTATCTATTACTGCTTTTCCATCCTATGCTAATGTGGAGTAGTTGTAGCAGAAACTGAATGACCTGTAATGCCAAAAAAAAAATGTAGAATCTGGTCCATTATGTTTAAATAGAGTCCATGCTGGCTTTTCTCATGCAAAATATTGCACCCTGGTATATATACTGCACAGTTTCATCTACTTTGTTAAAATATATGTGGCCTCATGACACTACTGTTTCCTTTTATTTCACAGTTAATTATTGATTGGGATACATTGTAAATTGTATATTTGTTATTTTTAATGCCTGTAATTTTAATTAAAGTAATGCATCCTCTTCTTTCTTGCTGATTAGATGATGTTCACATGAAGAACACCAATAGTTGAAGTTTTGTCATCTTCTTCTAGTGTCTAGCATTGTACTTTATACATACCATGAACTCAATTAATAGGTGCTGAATTTTACTGCTTACATTTCAAATTAATTTCTCTTATAGATGGAATTCTGGCATTATTTGAAAAGTGAATGGCTTTATTTCCATAATTTCATTAGATTTCCATAAACTAGTATTTAAATGATTATTTGAAATGCAAATATCCAACTTAATAAACCCCAACTAGTGAGATAAAATGTGCTTCTAAAAAAAAAAAAAAAACTTTTGGGGGTAATAGGTAGAGAAGTTCTGTTTTGACCTAGTCTGCAACCCACTATTCATTAATTCTCACAATCCCCTTAGATCATTTAGATCAAGAATACTTAAAAGTAGTCTTTCAAGTACTGTTGAATCCCCACAGGTTTTACCTATACTGTGATTTTTTTTTTTTTTAAGAACAACTTTTCCTTTCACTGTCCTGCAAAGTTTAATTCTTTTATTAAAAACACAAGAAAAGCTCTCACTGTGGATATTACATGCATATAGCCTTTTTAACATTGTAAGGGATGAAAGTTCATGCATGATGCTCACAGCTGGAATAGGCACATCTAGAATAGGAGAGAGAGAGGTCACTGCTCTAATTCTAGAACATTTTCTATAGCACTCTTTGACATGGAGTTACATCATTTTTCCTTAAAATGTGACCATGTTAGCAATTTAGCAATGTTGGATAAAATGTCTAAATGCTATTAGCTTAAAGTGAATGTTAATACAGTTATAAAAATTTCAAATTAATGATGCAAATATATTTTTAACTTTGCAAGTTTAACTTAGCTTCACAAAGTATTAGGATACCAACATACTTATATTGTATAATTTCTCCTTATTTTATCACTGGAAGAGACATCCTAGACAGAAGTAATTATTGTCAGTTTCTGATTTTCTGAACACAAACTAGGAGTCATTTCCTGTTGCTATGAGTGAGACGTTCATGAGGCTACATTGCAAAGCTTCCAGCAATCTAGCTGTCTAAGAGGATTAGAAAAGGGGTCTGGGCCTGCTATAGTCTAAACTAACCCAAGCAATAAGAAAATGTAGTACGTGACCACATTCTCACAAAGTCAAATAAATTATCCTTGACATGGATCTTTCTACCCATGTCAATCCTCGGAAAACACCAGTTTTTCTGCCTCCTACTATTAAACAGAGACAGAAACAGGCCTCTATTATTCAATTTTCAGTTCAGAAAATACAATTAAAATCCAAAGAATCCACCTCTAAGTAGTAATTATAAGGATACTATTATTTTTTGATGAAAAGATTAACAAAATGCCTAGTAATAAGGCATTAATTGTAGTGAATATGTTCTCAGAATCTTTCCCATTTTATTGCCCAAAATAATTTATTATATAGCATATTAAAATAGATTTTAGAAATAATAAAAATTAAGACCAATCTATACTTTTTTTTTCCAACTGAATTACTCAGTTTTGTTATATTCTGTCCTGAAGTCACAAAGTTAAGAACTATCAGAGAGTTGAGAAACCAGGTGAGTTTGATGTTAAGAGGAGAATGTGTTTATTTTGTCATGTTTTCCTCTTGCTCACTTCAGAGAGTGGCCTGGTGACATTCATATTCTAACTAGTTATCTCTGCCAAAAAGCTCCCTAAATCTGTGTATAAATGATTCCTGAAGAAAATGACTTTCAGAGGTGTTTTCTATCTTGTAGCTCTTTTGGGGGAATAAAAGAGCACATTTATAGTATTTTTCTCAAATGGGACCAAAGCAGTTATTTGTTGTGAATGATGCTTTTAGAATTGCACACTGGATTGCTTAGTAATACAGGACATAGGACATATACAACAACGGAGCAAAAAGCAACAAAAATAATGAAAATAAAGAAGTAGAACTGCAAGGCCACACTGAATGGTACCGATATATTTTGGAACACTGGCAGACTCTGCAGGTAAAGCCATAGAAATAGAATTATTTCCTCAAATGTGCAGGCTTTTAAGGAGGCAGCAATTGGAATGTATTCTAAAAGCAAAAACCTTCCTCCTTTAAAGACAATGTTTGTGTTTCAACGTAAGAAATGATTCATTGAAGAGAATGTTAACCCAGACCACAAATTTAAAGAATTAAGCATTGTTTTCACAGATTTCATCATGCTGTCCTGCAGTCCAAGAAATATATTTACTCTCCCTAAGATTTTTGCCTTAGCTATATATATATATATATATCTCAAAGTAGTGTCTTAAAGCCATGGTTTTCAAAGTTCATTGTACCTTCCAACAGAGAGCTTGTTAACGTGCCTGGGTGAATTCACTTTCATCAGGTCTGGGATGGGACTGAAATGCTGCATTTTTATAAACTTTCAGAAGTTGCTGGAACTTTAAGTCTGAGGAACTCATTTTGAGTACCAAGGTTTCAAAGATCTTCTGATTTCTTCTTAGTGGTTAAAATTAGCTGTTTTCAATAGGCATAAAGTTTCAGTTATATATTATCAAAAAGTTCTAGAGACCTGCTGTACAACAATATGCTTATAGTCATAACACTGTACTGTATACTTAAAACTCTATTAAGATGGTAGACCTCATATTACCTTTTTAACACACACACACACACACAAATACACACACACACACTAATTAGTGATCAGTAGGCCATTTCTCTATAATCACAACTACATATTTGTATCTGTTCTGTAACTCTCCTTTGGCCTGGCAAAGTGAGCCTCATCTGTGTTATTAGAGAGAAAAAGGCAAAGCTACTTCTAAAGAAAGAATAAAAAATTACTAATTTAACTAAACCATTGAATAATCAGTCAA